>OX419195.1:2500-5000 GCA_948465475.1 Thalpophila matura | reverse complement strand
GTTAGGTTAGGTTAGGTTAGGTTAGGTTAGGTTAGGTTAGGTTAGGTTAGGTTAGGTTAGGTTAGGTTAGGTTAGGTTAGGTTAGGTTAGGTTAGGTTAGGTTAGGTTAGGTTAGGTTAGGTTAGGTTAGGTTAGGTTAGGTTAGGTTAGGTTAGGTTAGGTTAGGTTAGGTTAGGTTAGGTTAGGTTAGGTTAGGTTAGGTTAGGTTAGGTTAGGTTAGGTTAGGTTAGGTTAGGTTAGGTTAGGTTAGGTTAGGTTAGGTTAGGTTAGGTTAGGTTAGGTTAGGTTAGGTTAGGTTAGGTTAGGTTAGGTTAGGTTAGGTTAGGTTAGGTTAGGTTAGGTTAGGTTAGGTTAGGTTAGGTTAGGTTAGGTTAGGTTAGGTTAGGTTAGGTTAGGTTAGGTTAGGTTAGGTTAGGTTAGGTTAGGTTAGGTTAGGTTAGGTTAGGTTAGGTTAGGTTAGGTTAGGTTAGGTTAGGTTAGGTTAGGTTAGGTTAGGTTAGGTTAGGTTAGGTTAGGTTAGGTTAGGTTAGGTTAGGTTAGGTTAGGTTAGGTTAGGTTAGGTTAGGTTAGGTTAGGTTAGGTTAGGTTAGGTTAGGTTAGGTTAGGTTAGGTTAGGTTAGGTTAGGTTAGGTTAGGTTAGGTTAGGTTAGGTTAGGTTAGGTTAGGTTAGGTTAGGTTAGGTTAGGTTAGGTTAGGTTAGGTTAGGTTAGGTTAGGTTAGGTTAGGTTAGGTTAGGTTAGGTTAGGTTAGGTTAGGTTAGGTTAGGTTAGGTTAGGTTAGGTTAGGTTAGGTTAGGTTAGGTTAGGTTAGGTTAGGTTAGGTTAGGTTAGGTTAGGTTAGGTTAGGTTAGGTTAGGTTAGGTTAGGTTAGGTTAGGTTAGGTTAGGTTAGGTTAGGTTAGGTTAGGTTAGGTTAGGTTAGGTTAGGTTAGGTTAGGTTAGGTTAGGTTAGGTTAGGTTAGGTTAGGTTAGGTTAGGTTAGGTTAGGTTAGGTTAGGTTAGGTTAGGTTAGGTTAGGTTAGGTTAGGTTAGGTTAGGTTAGGTTAGGTTAGGTTAGGTTAGGTTAGGTTAGGTTAGGTTAGGTTAGGTTAGGTTAGGTTAGGTTAGGTTAGGTTAGGTTAGGTTAGGTTAGGTTAGGTTAGGTTAGGTTAGGTTAGGTTAGGTTAGGTTAGGTTAGGTTAGGTTAGGTTAGGTTAGGTTAGGTTAGGTTAGGTTAGGTTAGGTTAGGTTAGGTTAGGTTAGGTTAGGTTAGGTTAGGTTAGGTTAGGTTAGGTTAGGTTAGGTTAGGTTAGGTTAGGTTAGGTTAGGTTAGGTTAGGTTAGGTTAGGTTAGGTTAGGTTAGGTTAGGTTAGGTTAGGTTAGGTTAGGTTAGGTTAGGTTAGGTTAGGTTAGGTTAGGTTAGGTTAGGTTAGGTTAGGTTAGGTTAGGTTAGGTTAGGTTAGGTTAGGTTAGGTTAGGTTAGGTTAGGTTAGGTTAGGTTAGGTTAGGTTAGGTTAGGTTAGGTTAGGTTAGGTTAGGTTAGGTTAGGTTAGGTTAGGTTAGGTTAGGTTAGGTTAGGTTAGGTTAGGTTAGGTTAGGTTAGGTTAGGTTAGGTTAGGTTAGGTTAGGTTAGGTTAGGTTAGGTTAGGTTAGGTTAGGTTAGGTTAGGTTAGGTTAGGTTAGGTTAGGTTAGGTTAGGTTAGGTTAGGTTAGGTTAGGTTAGGTTAGGTTAGGTTAGGTTAGGTTAGGTTAGGTTAGGTTAGGTTAGGTTAGGTTAGGTTAGGTTAGGTTAGGTTAGGTTAGGTTAGGTTAGGTTAGGTTAGGTTAGGTTAGGTTAGGTTAGGTTAGGTTAGGTTAGGTTAGGTTAGGTTAGGTTAGGTTAGGTTAGGTTAGGTTAGGTTAGGTTAGGTTAGGTTAGGTTAGGTTAGGTTAGGTTAGGTTAGGTTAGGTTAGGTTAGGTTAGGTTAGGTTAGGTTAGGTTAGGTTAGGTTAGGTTAGGTTAGGTTAGGTTAGGTTAGGTTAGGTTAGGTTAGGTTAGGTTAGGTTAGGTTAGGTTAGGTTAGGTTAGGTTAGGTTAGGTTAGGTTAGGTTAGGTTAGGTTAGGTTAGGTTAGGTTAGGTTAGGTTAGGTTAGGTTAGGTTAGGTTAGGTTAGGTTAGGTTAGGTTAGGTTAGGTTAGGTTAGGTTAGGTTAGGTTAGGTTAGGTTAGGTTAGGTTAGGTTAGGTTAGGTTAGGTTAGGTTAGGTTAGGTTAGGTTAGGTTAGGTTAGGTTAGGTTAGGTTAGGTTAGGTTAGGTTAGGTTAGGTTAGGTTAGGTTAGGTTAGGTTAGGTTAGGTTAGGTTAGGTTAGGTTAGGTTAGGTTAGGTTAGGTTAGGTTAGGTTAGGTTAGGTTAGGTTAGGTTAGGTTAGGTTAGGTTAGGTTAGGTTAGGTTAGGTTAGGTTAGGTTAGGTTAGGTTAGGTTAGGTTAGGTTAGGTTAGGTTAGGTTAGGTTAGGTTAGGTTAGGTTAGGTTAGGTTAGGTTAG
>OX419194.1:16512466-16538369 GCA_948465475.1 Thalpophila matura | reverse complement strand
AAACGTTGCGTACCTGTCAGGGCTTCGTCCGGGTGCACGTTTCGGGACCTGTAAGGGCTGTAAAAAGTTTCTAACGTAGATTCAGGGTGACATTTTTACTACAAAAAACAGTTTTTCCTTCAAAATTTTCCAAATTTTCACAGTACTTACCTAGATTTTCATCCCCCTGGATAGGCCGCGTCGAGCCGCATCCCCTGACACCTCGAACGTCGGGATAGCGTCCGGGAAACACCTGGAATTAAATAATATTGCTTTGAACGATCCCGCCCACCCTCCCTGTAGTGGCTAGGGTGGTAAAACTGAATTGAGGTGGCGAAAAATTTTTTATTCGTTTTACTGTTCTGGATTGACTGTCACATATTGACAACCCTATACGGGAGGACCGGACTGTAAAGGGGGACTATACATCCTGCCCTCTTGACGGAAAGCTATTGTTTGTTTTCCTAAAAATTTTCTTCGTTAATTTATAGACTATATTTGACTTGCGGAAACTGCCTCTGGAGAGCGTCCCGTTGACTGCGGCGACTGCGACCTGAAAAATAAAAAGAAAATTAAAATCAAGAATTAAATAATTAAACTTCTCCTGAAAATTAAAACAAATTTGGACGTGACAGTTAGTAAACTTTGATTATTTGCGTGTAGCACCTTTATTGAGGGCTACGACAACCACTTATTTACATAGTGCGGAATTGCTCTTCTTCTACTCTTTCTTCTTTACACTCTTTATTCTATTCTTACTTAAGCGTCATTTACAACGCTTAACAAGCACTGTGCACATAGCGAGAGGTCCCTGACATAACTGCACCATGCACCGAACACCAGTAAAACAGGGAAACAACAGGGAGATGAATAAGACGGTTACCCTGGATGAGGCGGGGGCTTCTGCGACCAGCGTCGAGCGAAGCATCGGGGAACAGGAAAGCGGGAAACCGGAACAGAGCCAACCCAGCCCGACGCCCTCGCAAAATGCCTCAACCTCAGACCCTGCAAAGAAGAACCCGGCCGCAAAGAGACTGTCGACTGAGTTAACGGTGAGCCCACCGAAGCCCACCGGCGCGAAGGCTTCAACCTTAGTACTGGAGGCAAGGTCGTGCCTCATCAAAATTAAACAGAATATTAACAGCTCAAGGAACACAAAAACTGAAATCAAGACTGCAGTCCTTGAGTCGTCAGACCGCCTCTACCAGCTTGTAAAGGAGGCAGTTGCAGCCAAGGGCTCGAGCGTCACGGTGCAGCCGGCTGAGCCGAAACCGGCAGAGCCAAAGCCGGCGGAAAAGACAGATGAGTGTGCAGACCCTACCAGGGAATGGAAGGAAATGCTGGCAAAGAACACAGAACTCCTAAGAGAAAGCTGTGAAAAGATGGAGAGCCTAAAGCAGACCCTGACGGCAACAAAATTGACCTATGCCAGCGTGGCGGCGGCGACCCCCCGGAGGCAGATCCCAGAGCGGACTGCCCTGCACTCGGTGGTCGTGACTGCGAAGGACGAAACAGAGACTGGGGAGGAGGTCCTGAGCAGAATTAGAAAAGCCGTCAACGCGACTGAAGGGGGTATATCCGTGGAGAGAGTCCGTAAGGCTAAAGACAGGAAAGTCATCATGGGATGCAGGACGGAGGAGGATAGAAAGGCGATAAAGGACCGACTGAGCAGAGCACCAGAGCTCAAGGTCGAGGACATCCAAAACAAAGATCCCCTGATATCCCTGAGGGACGTCCTGCACCTCAACAGCGATGACGAAGTACTGAAGGCCTTGCGGAAGCAAAACGCGGATATATTCAGTGGGCTCGACCAGAAAGATAATAGGGTGGAAATAATATATAAGAGGCGGACCAGGAACCCACACATGAGCCACATAGTGGTCAGGGTCTCTGCGGTGATCTGGCAGCGGATGCTCGCGGAAGGGGCAGTGCGCATAGATCTCCAGCGGGTGAAGGTGGAAGACCAGTCCCCGCTGGTTCAGTGTTCGCTCTGCCTCGGCTACGGGCATGGAAGACGTTTTTGCGTGGAAACCGCAGAGAAGTGTAGTCACTGCGGAGGCCCCCACATGAAGGCTCAGTGTGCGGAATGGATGGCGGGCGGCAGCCCCTCCTGCTGTAATTGTACACGGTCGAAGATGGAAAGGACTGACCACAATGCTTTCAGCCCAGAGTGCCCGATAAGGAGAAAGTGGGACGCACTGGCCAGAACGGCCATTGCGTACTGCTAAGGGCGCCCCTGGAGAATCTCAAGCTCAAGCTCGAAACAGCGACAGGCCGTACCTCTTGGCTCAAGCTAACCTCCAGCGTAAAGAGCAAGCCACCAACGATCTCGTAATTGAGGCTGGCAACAGAGGGGTGGCCATCGCTATGCTGCAGGAACCCTATGTTGGGGGTAGAGGTAGAATGGGGAACTACAGGGGAGTACGAATCTTCCAAAACGTCGACCAAGGGACCGGTACCGTCAAGGCGGCAATAGCCATATTTGACGGGGACCTGGACGTCATTATGTGCCCGAACTTCACCACAAACAACATCGTCGTGGTGAAGGTGAGAACGAGCGCCTGGGAGATCGTACTGGTCTCTTTCTACCTAGAGCCCAAACCGACACAGATCGATCCATACCTGCAGCAGCTGAGCGAGATAGGGCATCACTTCGGCAGGGCGATTGTGATGGCCGGGGATACGAACGCGAAGAGCGCGTGGTGGGGCAGCCCGGTCACCAACGGCAGGGGGGAGGATATGGCCGGGACTCTGGAGGACCTTGGCATGCAGGTGCTCAACACGGGTGACATCCCCACCTTCGACACAGTGAGAGGGGGGATGCGCTACACAAGCTTCGTGGACGTTACGGCCTGCACATTGGACCTGCTAGCCTATGTGGAAGACTGGAAAGTCGACGAGAGCATGACGACATCGGACCACAATAGCATTTTATTCAAAATTAAATTAGTTAAATCCAAAGGTATAGAAATCACTAGAACTACTCGAATATATAATGTTAAAAAGGCAAAATGGGATAAATTTAAATCAAAAATAGGAAATATGTTAAACGAAAACAATATAAATAAGGCAAAAATAGAGAACATAGATAGTAGAGTAAACTTAGAAGATGTAATAAAAGAATATTTAAATGTAATAAAAGAAACATGCAATGAAAGTATACCTAAAATAAAATCAAAAAATAGTATTAACTTACCTTGGTGGTCTGATGATCTCGCTGGCTTAAAGAAGGATGTCGCCACAAAGAAGCGCAGGGTTCGGTGTGCGGCGCCGGTCCGGAGAGCGAAGGTGGTTGGGGAGTACCTGCGTGCAAAGGAACTCTATGAGCAGGAGGCCAAAAAGGCCCAGATACGTAGCTGGAAGGAGTTTTGTGGGAAACAAGACAGAGAGGGAATGTGGGAGGGGATCTATAGGGTGATGGGAAGAACTACCAGGCGACACGAGGATCTCCCCCTTACAAAAGGTGGAAAAACATTGGGTCGGAAGGAGTCTGCGACGCTTCTGGCGGATACCTTCTACCCGGAGGACAGACCCGAAGAAGATATACCCGAACACCAGCATACGAGGGAGAAAGCGAGCCGGGCAAATGAGCCGAGTCATGATGAGTTACATGACCCCCCATTTGCGATGGAAGAACTCAAGTCCGCGGTGAATAGCTTCAATCCAAAGAAGGCACCCGGTGAGGACGGGTTCACCGCGGACATCTGCAAGAAGGCGATAGACGCGGCCCCCGATGTCTTCCTATCACTGGCAAATAAGTGCCTAGAGCTGGGACACTTTCCAGAGCCCTGGAAAGAGGCTACCGTTGTAGTTCTGAGGAAACCTGGAAAGGACAACTACACGGAGCCTAAGTCTTACAGGCCAATAGGACTTTTGCCAGTGATGGGAAAGATACTGGAAAAAATGCTGGTAGGGAGGATCAAGTGGCACCTCATTCCAAAGCTCAATCGAAGGCAATATGGCTTCATGCCACAAAGGAGTACCGAAGACTCCCTCTATGACTTGATGAAGCGCATAAGAAGCAAACTTGCCGATAAAAAACTTATAACGCTAGTATCACTCGACATAGAGGGAGCCTTCGACAACGCCTGGTGGCCTGCCATAAGGCTGAGACTGGCGGAGGAGGGGTGCCCGGTCAACGTTCGAAGGGTAGTTGACAGTTACCTGAGCGACAGGAGGGTGAGAGTGCGATACGCAGGGGAGGAGGTGAAGAGGGGGACGTCAAAAGGATGTGTTCAGGGATCCATTGGCGGACCCATACTCTGGAACCTCCTCCTCGACCCCCTGTTGAGGGGACTGGAAATGCGAGGCAACTACTGCCAGGCGTTCGCGGATGACGTCATGTTGCTGTTCGACGGTGACACCGCCCAGGAAGTTGAACGGATGGCAAACCCGGCCCTCGCCTATGTGCAGAGTTGGGGTGTCGAAAATAAACTTAAGTTCGCACCACACAAGACCAAAGCGATGGTTATTACCAGAAAACTAAAATTCGACACCCCAAGGCTGCACATGGGTGGGACAGCCATAGAGACCTCGAAGGAGATCAAGCTCTTGGGACTCTTGATAGATGACAACCTGACATTTAACGCCCACGTTGCTACTACATGCAAAAGGGTGTTAAATGTATACGGGCATCTGTCAAGAGCCGCCAAGGTAAGCTGGGGTCTCCATACGGAGGTGGTGAGAGCCATCTACACGGCAGCGGTGGAGCCGATCGTCACATATGCAGCGGCAGCATGGGCTCCAGCAACAAAAAAGACGTGTGTCACGCGACAACTGAACGCGGTCCAAAGGGGGTTTGCACAAAAACTGTGCAAATCCTACCGCACGGTCTCCCTAAACTCGGCCCTGGTTCTGGCTGGGATACTTCCCCTCGATCTCCGAATCCAGGAGGCAGCCGCCCTGTTCGAGGCAAAGAGGGGAGTACCCCACCCAACGCTAAGAGGAGGTGAGATCGAGCGTAGGGCCGCGTTCAGGGACACCCCACATCCATCCCTGGGTGTCGCCATCAGCTTCGGGTCCCTGGAGGACGAGGAACAACTTAACCTCAGCAGCGGGCAAACTGTGAGGATTTTCACCGACGGCAGCAAATTCGAAGGCGGGGTAGGAGCGGCAGTATCTTTGTGGAAGGGTACTGCCGAAGCCATAAACCGGAAGCTGAAGCTGCCGTCATATTGCACCGTCTTCCAGGCCGAGATGCTGGCGATATCCAGGGCGATGGATGAAATTATCAAATGCCAGGAGCTCAGCTTTGGCATCTTCAGTGACTCGAGGTCTTCGCTGGAGACAATAGCCAACAGCTGCTCTCTTAATTCCCTCGCAGTCGATATCCGGAAAAAGCTCGGACAAATATTGACCAAAGGCAAAAAAGTTGATCTTTTTTGGGTTCGAGCACATGCGGGACTCGAGGGAAATGAGAGGGCGGATGCGCTGGCAAAAGAAGCGGCATCGAAATTAAAAACGGCTCCGGCCTACGATAAATACCCGGTTTCATTTGTCAAGCGGCATATACGTATGGATACCCTTGACAAGTGGAACCGGAGGTACACGAGTGGCGAAACCGCCTCGGTCACCCGGGTGTTCTTCCCGAGCGCGGTGGAATCATACAAACTGGTGAGGAAAATTAAGCCAGAGGGAGTCATCACACAGCTGATGACGGGGCACGGTGGGTTCTCCCAATACTTGCATCGGTTCAAGATTAGGGGGAGCCCGTCGTGCCTCTGCGAACCCAGTAAAGATGAGACCCCCCTACACATAATAATAGACTGCCCTGTACACGAAAAGCGAAGACATGAGATAGAGCAAGAATTAGAGATACAAATCAGTTTAGGAAATATTAGCAAAATAATAAGTAATAAAGGAACAAGATCTAAATTTATAAAATACTGTGTAGAAGTAAGCGAAATAGTAATAAATAGAAATAAGTAGAAATAAGTAGATACATAAGAATAGGCTGCGCTTACATGTTGAGACATGTACGCACCAGCCTAGCTGTACTTTTTCGGACCACAAACCATAGTATAGAAACTAGTTACGATAGGAATAAAGTAGTCTAAGAAAGAAAATAAGTAAAAATTGCCTAGTGGAAATAACATTTGTATACCTAAGTAAAAAATAAAAATAAACAGTCCTAGATTAGATGTAGATATAAATCCCTGATCATGTTAGGGACCTAAACTCGCCAGCCGGGCCAAAAAAAAGCGCCCGGCAAAAAAAAAAAAAAAAAAAAAAAAAAAAAAAAAAAAAAAAAAAAAAACCTAACCTAACCTAACCTAACCTAACCTAACCTAACCTAACCTAACCTAACCTAACCTAACCTAACCTAACCTAACCTAACCTAACCTAACCTAACCTAACCTAACCTAACCTAACCAGGCAGGGAAAAACGACAAATCGTCATATCTTAGCTTCCCGGTGACGTATTTTGAAGCTGTTTTCAGCTATTTTAAGCTAGATTTGGCTCCGTCTAACGTTTAGACCCATTTTCATTGACCTAGACGCGTGGAAAATACATTTTCCATACAAACATTGTTTTTATTGAAAATTTTGTATAAAGAATTGCCGTTTCTCCCTTTTTTCTTCCAAAAAAGTTCATATTAGTTTACCAATAGCTACCTACCTGCCGACCCCGCAATCTGCACCGCGTTTCGCGAACCAGACTGCCGCAGTGTAGTACATAATTTTCAAATTTTCTTCAAAAAATCACGTTTTCCGGCCAAAATTCCAAATTTTTCTTCTAAAGTAGATTCCGTTTTCACCAGTGTGCGACAGCCCGCGCCGAGACGCGTCTTCCGACACCTCGCACGTGCGGCTAGCTGCTGTAGAACTTGCAAAATTTTTGAAATCTCCAAATTTTTCGCCCGCCCACCCACCCATTCTCGCTTTGTCAACTAAACTTTTTTGGGAGTCAAAAACATTAAATTTCGTTTAGGTCTTTTATTGACGCCCGTCACGTGACCTATTGATCCCCCCTTTACAGGGATCAATTCCGACCTATTTGACGGATTTATTGACGCGAACAGTGGTTTTAATTCACCACCATTATTTAATTTTATATTTTATTTTATTTATTTGTAGATCCCCTCTTTACAGGGATCTATTTTAACCAATTGAGACTTGGCTCTATTGAGCCAAAAATTTGTCAGCCAGTTTTAAAATAATTATTTATATTTTCAATTTAGTGATTTTAATATTATATATTTATTCTTTACCGACTGCATCCCCCCTTTACAGGGATCAGTCTGTACGTGTCCCCCGACAAGTAGGCTATCTTTTCGTCATGTTGGGCATCAGAACCCCGCTGAAAAAGGCGAAGGCTGCGGAGGAGAGTTTGGGCGCGGAGGGGGCATGCTCAGTACAGGCAGGCCCTTCAGTGCGGCGTAGCATTGGAGAGTGGGAGGCGGAGAAACATAAATCGGGGCAATCCAGCAAACCCCCTACACCTCCAAAAGCGACACCCGCCACCACCCCCAAGAAAACACTCGTGCCCACTCCCCCCAAGCTCAAAACCAAGGCACTAGCCACTCAGCGGGTAAGAACTGACACCTATGAGCTGCCAGGGAGGGTCCTGGAGAGTCCGCCTCGAGAAGTGCCACCCGTGAGGTACCTAAACAGAACCACGGAGGCAAAGGCGTGTCTCTCCAGTGCCAAAATAAACCTGGACAGCTCTAGGAACCTGAAAAAGGAAATAAAAGATGCCCTAACAAAAGCCGTGGACCGGCTATACCAGCTCGTCAGGGAGGGAGAGGATGAGAGGGCTAAAATGCCGGGAGAGGCAGTCGAACCCGAGAAGGCCCCTAGGGACCTGACACCGGCCCCCAGCGCACCGACGGAGCTCATGACTGAGCTCATGGAGAACCTCCAGCAGCATAAAAAGGCGCTGGAGGAATGCCAGCAGCACACGCGAGCTCTGTCGGAGCACCTACAGCAGGCACCTCGCTTTGTCGTGGGTCAGGGACCCTCGTACGCGGAGATGGCCGCCGTCCCTAAGCAGCAGCACATCCAAGCGCCTCTTCACTCGATGATCGTGTCATCGGTCGATGACAAGGATTCGGGTGAAGAGGTGATTGAGAAGCTGAGGACGGCGGTAGATGCCAGGAACGAGGGTACCAGGGTGGAGAGGCTACGCAAAGCGAGGGACCAGAAGGTGGTGGTCGGTTTCAGGACCAGAGAGGAGCTGACTCGGGTGAAGGATAGAATAAAGAGTGCAGGAAACCTCGTGGTGGAGGAGGTCCAAAACAAGGACCCGCAAATTATTATAATGGACGTCCTATCCTGCCACTCAGATGAGGAGGTCATCGGGGCGCTTCAGCGTCAAAATACCCACCTGATTGGAGACCTCCCTGCAGATGGTGTGAGAATGGGGGTCAAGTACCGTCGTAGGACGAGGAACCCCCATACGTCTCACATCATCATGCAGGTGTCCCCGTCA
Organism: Thalpophila matura; assembly: GCA_948465475.1. NCBI lineage: Eukaryota > Metazoa > Arthropoda > Insecta > Lepidoptera > Noctuidae > Thalpophila > Thalpophila matura. The sequence continues at coordinate 16,529,959 of OX419194.1, read as the reverse complement.
GTCTGGCAGAGGCTGACGCAGGCGGGCCGAGTACACATTGACCTGCAGCGGGTGCGTGTGCTGGACCAATCGCCACTGATCCAGTGCACTCGATGCCTGCGATATGGTCACACCCGCAAAGTGTGTACGGAGCCCGCAGACCTCTGCACCCATTGCGGTGACCCCCATCTAAGAATCGACTGCCCCTCGCGGCTAGCGGCACAGGCGCCAAAGTGCAGAAATTGTGTCTCCGCAAAGCAGAGCCATACAGAGCATAACGCCTTCGACAGCCAATGTCCAACACGCCTCAAGTGGGACGGGTTGGCGCGGCTGTCGGTGGCGTACTGCTAAGGGCCAGCCAACGGAGACACGACTGGACTCACCCAGGGATTCCCAGACTAGAGACTCGAGAGCCCGCAATAGTTACCGGGTAATCCAAGCGAATCTGCAGAGGAAGAACTTAGCAACCCAAGAGCTCATGATTGTGGCTAGCGAGCGGAGGGTTGCATTCGCACTGCTCCAGGAGCCGTATGTGGGTGGGGTTAAGAGGATGCGAGACTACCGTGGAGCGAGAATCTACCAGTGCGCTGAACAAGGGGGTGGAACTGTGAAGGCGGCAATAGCCGTCTTCGATCACGACTTAGACGTGATGCAGTGTCCGAAACTCACCACCAACAACATCGTGGTGGTGAGGATCCGTACCAGCGCCTGGGAAATCGTAGTAGTCTCGTTTTACTTCGAGCCAGACCAGCCCATACGGCCATACCTGGAGCAACTTCTGCGGATTCGCGAGGAAATAAGCCCCACTAGGATGATCATAGGCGGTGACGCCAACGCCAAGAGCACCTGGTGGGGTAGCCTGGTAACCGACACCAAGGGAGAGGACATGTCGGGAACCCTGGAGGACATGCGCTTGCAGGTACTCAACGTTGGCAATACTCCGACTTTCGACACCGTCAGAGGTAACACCTTGTACAGCAGCTTCGTAGATGTAACAGCTTGCTCAACGGAGCTGCTGGACTTGGTGGAGGACTGGCGGGTCGAGGAAGGCCTCACGAGCTCGGACCACAATGGTATAGTGTTTCATATCAACTTCCAAAAATCAAAAGGCATTCTTGTGAACAGGACAACTAGAATATTTAACACCAAAAAAGCTAATTGGAGCCAATTTCATACGAAATTGGCCCAATTAAAAACCGAAGCAAAATTAAACCCAATAGACATAAACAAAATAGATAACAGATTAGAATTAGAACAGAGGATAAATCATTATATAGCTGCAATAACCCAAACCTGTGAACAAGAATTGCCAAAGAAGAAGAAAAGGGAAACACTTACCATTCCGTGGTGGTCCGAAGAGCTCGCTGAGCTGAAGTCGGAGGTAAACACCCGAAGACGCCGTATCCGATGCGCTGCACCGGTCCGGAGGCAAAAAGTTGTCGATGAGTACCTGCAAGCAAAAACAAATTATGAGTCCCTCGCAAGGAAGGCGCAAACAGAAGGATGGAAGGCTTTCTGTGGGAGACAAGATCGGGAAGGAATGTGGGAGGGGATATACAGGGTCATAGGACGGACCGCCAAAAGACAGGAGGACATGCCGTTGGAAAAGGATGGAGTGCCACTGAGTGCACAGGAATCGGCTCAGCTGTTGGCCGAGACCTTCTACCCGGAAGACCTAGAGGAGGGTGAAAATGCTGACCACCGCCGGACACGTGAAGCGGCCTGTCGTGTAAACGACTGGGCGCATGATGAACACCATGACCCACCGTTTACACTTCAGGAGCTGAAGACCGCGGTGGAAAGCTTTAACCCGAAGAAGGCACCCGGGGCAGACGGTCTCACAGCCGATATCTGTGCCCAAGCCATCTCCCGGGACCCAGGGACGTTCCTTGCACTGGCCAATAAGTGCCTGGAGCATGGATACTTCCCTGGAGCCTGGAAGGTGGCAACGGTGGTAGTCCTCCGTAAACCCGGCAAGGAATCCTACACCGCCCCAAAGTCGTACAGGCCGGTTGGCCTCCTACCGGTCCTAGGCAAAGTCCTGGAGAAGCTGCTAGTAGCCAGACTGAAATGGCATCTAGTCCCGCGGCTTAGTACTCGCCAGTTTGGTTTTATGCCACAGAGGAGCACCGAGGACTCCCTCTACACCATGATACAACATATCAAAGGGAAGCTGAGTCAAAAGAAGCTGATCACTGTTGTATCACTGGACATAGAGGGAGCCTTCGACAGCGCATGGTGGCCGGCCATCAGGACCAGACTGGCTGAGGAAAAGTGCCCGGTGAACCTTAGGAGGCTACTAGACAGCTATCTGACTGGTAGGAGTGTCAAAGTGCGATACGCGGGTGTCGAGTATCGCAGGGACACGAATAAGGGGTGTGTGCAAGGGTCTATTGGCGGTCCGATCCTGTGGAACTTAATCCTCGACCCTTTGCTAAAGGGGCTGGATGAGCGTGGCGTCCACTGCCAGGCTTTCGCCGATGACGTGTTGATGATCTTCGACGGTGAGACAGCGTTGGAAGTCCAGGGGTATGCCAATGCCGCCCTCGAGTATGTTCGGGTGTGGGGCATCAGAAACAAGCTGAAGTTTGCACCGCAAAAAACTTGTGCAATGGTAATTACCAAGAAGCTGAAGTACGATGTCCCACTCCTGAGCATGGGCGGGGTAGACATTGGCATGTCTAAGGAAATTAAGATTCTGGGACTCACCGTCGACCACCAGCTCACTTTCAACTCCCATGTCGCCAACGTATGCAGAAAAGCTGTCAACATCTACAAACAGCTGGCACGTGCGGCAAAAGTGAGCTGGGGCCTTCATCCGGAGATCATCCACACGATATACACGGCAGCAGTGGAGCCCGTCATCTTGTACGCGGCAAGCGCCTGGGCGCCGGCCGCAAAAAAGATCGGAGTGCAGAAAAGCCTTAACACGGTCCAGAGAGGTTTCGCGCAGAAGCTCTGCAAATCCTACCGCACCGTATCGCTAAACGCGTCCCTGGTGCTGGCTGGGATACTCCCCCTCGACCTCCGAATACAGGAAGCAGCCGCTCTGTATGAGGCGAAGAGGGGGGTGCCGCAGCCGGCACTCGCGGGCAGGGAGGTGGAGCGAGCGGTGGCGTTTGCAGAGACTCCGCACCCAGCGAAGCATGCGGCCATGGAGTTCGTGTGCCTGGGAGACCGGACGCTTGTGGACACTCACAATACCCAAGCAGTCAGGATCTTTACGGACGGCAGTAAGACTGCGGACAAGGTCGGAGCGGCGCTGTCACTCTGGGACAGCGAAGCCGAGACCAAGTCCGTAAAGCTCAGCCTGCCGTCGTACTGCTCGGTCTACCAGGCGGAACTCCTGGCCATATGTGTAGCCACGCGCGAAATCCTCAAGAGCAAAGAGGGAACCTTCGGTATCTACAGTGACTCGAGGGCCGCACTGGAAACAGTCACAAACCAGGGTTCCCTCCACGCACTGGCCGTGGAGGCGAGGGCGAACGTTGCCGTGGCTTTATCCCAGAACAAAGATATATCTTTGTTCTGGATAAAGGCACACGCGGGTCTAGAAGGCAACGAGCGCGCAGACCACCTCGCAAAGGAGGCTGCACTCCGATCCAAGAGGAGGCCGGACTATGACCGCTGCCCGGTTTCGTTCGTCAAGCGACAGATCCGTTTGGGGTCGCTTGACGAATGGAACCGGAGGTACAAGAGCGGCGAGACAGCCTCGGGCACTAAATTATTCTTTCCCGATGCCATTGAAGCCTTCCAGATAATAAAGAAAATAAAAATTACCAGCACCCTTACGCAAATTTTCACGGGGCACGGTGGGTTCTCCGAATACCTACATCGCTTCAGGTGTAAGGAGAACCCATCGTGCATCTGTGAGCCGGGTGTGGCGGAGACGGTTGCTCACATCCTCATTGACTGCCCCGTCTTTGGAACAAGGCGACGCGAAGCCGAGGCGATACTAGATACGGCGGTTGATAAAAATAACCTAGACAAAATTGTGGCGAACAAAAAGACGCGGAAGCCCTTTTTACAATACTGCGTGGAGTTGGCATCACTAGTAATAAACAGGAATAAAGATACTTAAAAAACTAGGCTTTATCGTATATGGACATTTCGAAATGAAAGGATATACCGATATAAGTGTAGAAATAAAAGTAAAATAAATTAAATTTGGAATAAATACATAAAAACACACAATTGTCAAAATTAAATGAATTTAAAAATTAACTACTTTTTTCAAAATTAAATTTCAAAATTAAAATAAGCAGTAAAATTAATAAATAGCATGAAAAGGTCTCTGACTATGTCAGGGGGACATTGTAATAGGAAAAAAAAAAAAAAAAAAAAAAAAAAAAAAAAAAAAAAAACCTAACCTAACCTAACCTAACCTAACCTAACCTAACCTAACCTAACCTAACCTAACCTAACCTAACCTAACCTAACCTAACCTAACCTAACCTAACCTAACCTAACCTAACCTAACCTAACCTAACCTAACCTAACCTAACCTAACCTAACCTAACCTAACCTAACCTAACCTAACCTAACCTAACCTAACCTAACCTAACCTAACCTAACCTAACCTAACCTAACCTAACCTAACCTAACCTAACCTAACCTAACCTAACCTAACCTAACCTAACCTAACCTAACCTAACCTAACCTAACCTAACCTAACCTAACCTAACCTAACCTAACCTAACCTAACCTAACCTAACCTAACCTAACCTAACCTAACCTAACCTAACCTAACCTAACCTAACCTAACCTAACCTAACCTAACCTAACCTAACCTAACCTAACCTAACCTAACCTAACCGTTGGGTCATATCTTAGCTTCCCGGTGACGTATTTTGAAGCTGTTTTCAGCTATTTTAAGCTAGATTTGGCTCCGTCTAACGTTTAGACCCATTTTCATTGACCTAGACGCGTGGAAAATACATTTTCCATACAAACATTGTTTTTATTGAAAATTTTGTATAAAGAATTGCCGTTTCTCCCTTTTTTCTTCCAAAAAAGTTCATATTAGTTTACCAATAGCTACCTACCTGCCGACCCCGCAATCTGCACCGCGTTTCGCGAACCAGACTGCCGCAGTGTAGTACATAATTTTCAAATTTTCTTCAAAAAATCACGTTTTCCGGCCAAAATTCCAAATTTTTCTTCTAAAGTAGATTCCGTTTTCACCAGTGTGCGACAGCCCGCGCCGAGACGCGTCTTCCGACACCTCGCACGTGCGGCTAGCTGCTGTAGAACTTGCAAAATTTTTGAAATCTCCAAATTTTTCATCGACTTAGAATAATTCACTTAACTGTACGTAAAATCTACCTAACCAGGCAGGGAAAAACGACAAATCGTCATATCTTAGCTTCCCGGTGACGTATTTTGAAGCTGTTTTCAGCTATTTTAAGCTAGATTTGGCTCCGTCTAACGTTTAGACCCATTTTCATTGACCTAGACGCGTGGAAAATACATTTTCCATACAAACATTGTTTTTATTGAAAATTTTGTATAAAGAATTGCCGTTTCTCCCTTTTTTCTTCCAAAAAAGTTCATATTAGTTTACCAATAGCTACCTACCTGCCGACCCCGCAATCTGCACCGCGTTTCGCGAACCAGACTGCCGCAGTGTAGTACATAATTTTCAAATTTTCTTCAAAAAATCACGTTTTCCGGCCAAAATTCCAAATTTTTCTTCTAAAGTAGATTCCGTTTTCACCAGTGTGCGACAGCCCGCGCCGAGACGCGTCTTCCGACACCTCGCACGTGCGGCTAGCTGCTGTAGAACTTGCAAAATTTTTGAAATCTCCAAATTTTTCGCCCGCCCACCCACCCATTTCTTGCTTGGCCAACTGAACTTTTTTGTAGGCAAAAAAATATAAAATTTTGTTTAGGCGTTTTATTGACGCGCGTCACGTGACCTATTGATCCCCCCTTTACACAGATCAATTTGAACCCAGTTTGACGATTTTATTGACCCAAAAAAAAAAAAAAAAAAAAAAAAAAACTTTGTTTTAATTATTTTAATTATTTAAATTTATATTTTAATTTACTTATTTGTGGATCCCCCCTTTACAGGGATCTATTTTAACCAATTAAGACTTGGCTTTTTAGCCAAAAACTAGTCAGCAAGCTATTAAATTAATAATTATTGAAATTTTAAATTTTTGTGATTATATTTATTATATACTTTATACTTTACCGACTGCATCCCCCCTTTACAGGGATCAGTTTGTAAGTGTCCCCCGGCAAATAGGCAAACGTTCGTCATGTTGGGCATCAGGACCCCGCTGAAAAAGGCGAAGGCTGCGGAGGAGAGTTTGGATAAGGAGGGGGCATGCCCAGTACAGGCAGGTCCTTCAGTGCGGCGTAGTATCGGCGAGTGGGAGGCGGAGAAACATAAATCGGGGCAACCCAGAAAACCCCCTACACCTTCAAAAGCGACACCCGCCACCACTCCCACGAACAAAACACTCGTGCCCACTCCCCCCAAGCTCAAAACCAAGGCACTAGCCGCTCAGCGGGTAAGAACCGACACCTACGAGCTGCCAGGTAGGACCCTGGAGAGTCCGCCTCGAGAAGTGCCACCCGTGAGGTACCTAAATAGAACCACGGAGGCAAAAGCGTGCCTCTCCAGCGCCAAAATAAATCTGGACAGCTCTAGGAACCTGAAAAAGGAAATTAAGGATGCCTTAACAAAAGCCGTAGATCGGCTATATCAGCTGGTCAGAGAGGGCGAGGACGAGAGGGCCAAAATACCGGGAGAGGCGGTCGAACCCGAGAGGGCCCCTAGGGACCTGACACCGGCCCCCAGCGCACCGACAGAGCTCATGACTAAGCTTATGGAGAACCTCCAGCAGCACAAAAAGGCGCTGGAGGAATGCCAGGAGCACACGCGAGCCCTGTCGGAGCACCTACAACAGGCACCTCGTTTTGTCGCGGGCCAGGGACCCTCGTACGCGGAGATGGCCGCCGTCCCAAAGCAGCACATCCAAGCGCCTCTTCACTCGATGATCGTGTCATCAGTCGATGACAAGGATACGGGTGAAGAGGTGATTGAGAAGCTAAGGACGGCGGTAGACGCCAGGAACGAGGGTACCAGGGTGGAGAGGCTGCGGAAAGCGAGGGACCAGAAGGTGGTGGTCGGTTTCAGGACCAGAGAGGAGCTGACTCGGGTGAAGGAGAGGATAAAGAGTGCGGGAAACCTCGTGGTGGAGGAGGTTCAAAACAAGGACCCGCTAGTTATAATCTTGGATGTCCTCTCCTGCCACTCGGATGAGGAGGTCATCGAGTCGCTTAAGCGACAGAACACACATCTGATCGGGGACCTCCCAGCCGATGGTGTGAGGATGGGGGTCAAGTACCGTCGTAGGACAAGGAACCCCCATACGGCTCACATCATCATGCAGGTGTCCCCCTCAGTTTGGCAGAGGTTGACGCACGCGGGCCGAGTGCACATTGACCTGCAGCGTGTGCGTGTGCTGGACCAATCGCCACTGATCCAGTGCACGCGATGCTTGCGGTATGGTCACACCCGCAAAGTGTGTACGGAGCCCGCAGACCTCTGCACTCATTGTGGTGACCCCCATCTGAGGATCGACTGCCCCTCGCGACTCGCTGCAGAGGCGCCAAAATGCAGGAACTGTGTTTCCGCGAAGCTAAGCCACACCGGGCATAACGCCTTCGACAGCCAGTGCCCAACCCGTACCAAATGGGACGGATTGGCGCGGCTGTCGGTGGCGTACTGCTAAGGGCCAGCCAGCGGAAACCAGTAATGACTCTAACAGGGATACCCGACTACACTCGAGAACCCGTAATAGTTACCAGGTAATCCAAGCGAATCTGCAGAGGAAGAACTTAGCAACCCAAGAGCTCATGATTGTGGCTAACGAGCGGAGGGTTGCGTTCGCACTGCTCCAGGAGCCGTATGTGGGTGGGGTTAAAAGGATGCGAGACTACCGGGGAGCGAGAGTCTACCAGTGCGCTGAACAAGGAGGTGGAACTGTGAAGGCGGCAATAGCCGTCTTTGATCACGATCTAGACGTGACGCAGTGTCCGAAACTCACCACCAACAACATCGTGGTGGTGAGGATCCGTACCAGCGCCTGGGAAATCGTAGTAGTCTCGTTTTACTTCGAACCAGACCAGCCCATACAGCCATACCTGGAGCAACTTCTGCGGATTCGCGAGGAAATAAGCCCCACTAGGATGATCATAGGCGGAGACGCCAACGCCAAGAGCACCTGGTGGGGTAGCCTGGTAACCGACACCAAGGGAGAGGACATGTCGGGGACCCTGGAGGACATGCGCTTGCAGGTACTCAACGTTGGTAATACTCCGACTTTCGACACCGTCAGAGGTAACACCTTGTACAGCAGCTTCGTAGATGTAACAGCTTGCTCAGCGGAGCTGCTGGACTTGGTGGAGGACTGGCGGGTCGAGGAAGGTCTCACGAGCTCGGACCACAACGGTATAGCATTCAAAATTAAATTACAAAAATCTAAAGGTATTAGCATTAGAAGGACCACAAGAATTTATAATACAAAAAAAGCAAATTGGGGCCAATTTCATTCGAAATTGACTCAATTAAAAGCAGACGCAAAATTAAATGTAATAGAAATTAGTAAAATAGAAAATAAATTAGATCTAGAAGCAAACGTAAATAAATATATATCTAAAATTAAACAAACTTGTGAGGAAACATTTAGGAAACTTAGAAATAACACACAACTTGCTATACCGTGGTGGTCCGAAGAGCTCGCTGAGCTGAGGTCGGAGGTGAATACCCGAAGACGTCGCGTTCGATGCGCTGCACCGGTCCGGAGGCAAAAAGTCATCGATGAGTACCTGCAAGCAAAAACAAACTATGAGTCTCTTGCAAGGAAGGCGCAAACAGAAGGTTGGAAGGCCTTCTGTGGGAAACAGGATCGGGAAGGGATGTGGGAGGGGATATATAGGGTCATAGGACGGACCGCCAAAAGACAGGAAGACTTGCCGTTGGAGAAGGATGGAGCGCCACTGAGTGCACAGGAATCGGCTCAGCTGTTGGCCGAGACCTTCTACCCGGAAGACCTTGAGGAGGGTGAAAATGCTGACCACCGCCGGATACGTGAAGCGGCCTGTCGTGTAAACGACTGGGCGCATGATGAACAACATGACCCACCGTTTACACTTCAGGAGCTGAAGACCGCGGTGGGAAGCTTTAACCCGAAGAAGGCACCCGGGGCAGACGGTCTCACAGCCGATATCTGTGCCCAAGTCATTTCCCGGGACCCAGGGACGTTCCTTGCACTGGCCAATAAGTGCCTGGAGCACGGATACTTCCCTGGAGCCTGGAAAGTGGCAACGGTGGTAGTCCTCCGTAAACCCGGCAAGGATTCCTACACCACCCCAAAGTCGTATAGGCCGATCGGCCTCCTACCAGTCCTAGGCAAAGTCCTTGAGAAGCTGCTAGTAGCCAGACTGAAATGGCATTTAATCCCGCGGCTTAGTACTCGTCAGTTTGGTTTCATGCCACAGAGGAGCACCGAGGACTCCCTCTACACCATGATACAACACATCAAGGGGAAGCTGAGAGAAAAGAAGCTGATCACTGTTGTATCACTGGACATAGAGGGAGCCTTCGACAGCGCATGGTGGCCGGCCATCAGGACCAGACTGGCTGAGGAAAAGTGCCCGGTGAATCTCAGGAGGCTGCTAGACAGCTATCTGACTGGTAGGAGTGTCAAAGTGCGATACGCGGGTATCGAGTGTCGCAGGGACACGACCAAGGGGTGTGTGCAAGGGTCCATTGGCGGTCCGATCCTATGGAACCTAATTCTCGACCCACTGCTAAAGGGGCTGGATGAGCGTGGCGTCCACTGCCAGGCTTTCGCCGATGACGTGGTGATGATCTTCGACGGTGAGACAGCGTTGGAAGTCCAGGGGTATGCCAATGCCGCCCTCGAGTATGTTCGGGTGTGGGGCATCAGAAATAAGCTGAAGTTTGCACCGCAAAAAACTTGTGCAATGGTGATTACCAAGAAGCTTAAGTATGATGTCCCGCATCTGAGCATGGGCGGGGTAGGCATTGGCATGTCCAAGGAAATTAAGATTCTGGGACTCACCGTCGACCACCAGCTCACTTTCAACTCACATGTCGCAAACGTTTGCAGAAAAGCTGTGAACATCTATAAGCAGCTGGCACGTGCGGCAAAAGTGAGCTGGGGCCTTCATCCGGAGATCATCCACACGATTTACACGGCAGCAGTGGAGCCAGTCATCTTGTACGCGGCAAGCGCCTGGGCACCGGCCGCAAAGAAGATCGGAGTGCAGAAAAGCCTCAACACGGTCCAGCGAGGTTTCGCGCAGAAGCTCTGCAAATCCTACCGCACCGTATCGCTGAACGCGTCCCTGGTGCTGGCTGGGATACTCCCACTCGACCTCCGAATACAGGAAGCAGCCGCTCTGTACGAGGCGAGGAGAGGGGTGCCGCAGCCGGCACTCGCGGGCAGGGAGGTGGAGCGGGTGGTGGCGTTTGCAGAGACTCCGCACCCGGCGAAGCATGTAGCCATGGAGTTCGTGTGCCTGGAAGACCGTACGCTTGTGGACGCTCACAACACCCAAGCAGTCCGGATTTTTACCGACGGCAGTAAAATTGCGGGCAAGGTCGGAGCAGCGCTGTCACTGTGGGACAGCGACGCCGAGATCAAGCCCGTAAAGCTCAGCCTGCCGTCGTACTGCACGGTCTACCAGGCGGAACTTCTGGCCATATGTGTAGCCACGCGCGAAATCCTCAGGAGCAGGGAGGGAACCTTCGGTATATACAGTGACTCTAAGGCCGCACTGGAGACAGTCACAAACCAGGGTTCCCTCCACGCACTGGCCGTGGAAGCGAGGGCGAACTTTGCCGTGGCTTTATCCCAGAACAAAGATATATCTTTGTTCTGGATAAAGGCACACGCAGGGCTAGAGGGCAACGAGCGCGCCGACCAACTCGCAAAGGAGGCTGCACTCCGATCTAGGAGGAGGCCGGATTATGACCGCTGCCCGGTTTCATTCGTCAAGCGGCAGATCCGATTGGGGTCGCTCGACGAATGGAACCGGAGGTACCAGGACGGCGAAACAGCCTCGGGCACAAAATTGTTTTTCCCTGATGCCATTGAAGCCTTCCAAATAATAAGGAAAATTAAAATTACCAGCACCCTTGCGCAAATCTTCACGGGGCACGGTGGGTTCTCCGAATACCTGCACCGTTTCAAGTGTAAGGAGAACCCATCGTGCATCTGTGAGCCGGGGGTGGCGGAGACGGTTGCCCACATCCTCGTCGAATGCCCCGCCTTTGGCACAAGGCGACGCGAAGCTGAGGCGAAATTGGATATGGCAATGGACAGAAACAGCCTAAACAAAATTGTGGCCAACAAGAAGACGCAAAAGGCCTTTATAGATTACTGCGTGGAGTTGGCATTAGTAGTAATTAAAAGAAACAAAAAAAAAAAACTTAAAAACTAGGCTTTATCGTATATGGAAATTTCGAAATGAAAAGATATACCGATTTAAGCTTAGAAATAAAAGTAAAATTAATCAAATTTTGGAATAATTACGTACAAATAGATGTCAAAATTAAAAGAATCCAAAAATAAACAAATTTTTCAAAATTAAAATTTAAAAATTAAAATAAGCAGTTAAATTAAAATAAAGTATAAAAAGGTCTCTGACAATGTCAGGGGGACACTGTAATAGTAAAAAAAAAAAAAAAAAAAAAAAAAAAAAAAAAAAAAAAAAAAAACCTAACCGTTGATATATCGACGACCAGGAGTCACATTTTCAAACGGTTTTCGGCGTCCAGGTTCGTTTCTAGGCTCCACCTAACCCCTAGAAGCATCCCCGTCATCCAGGGTGCAAAATTAAAAAAGTTCATTTTCAAACTCGTTGCGTAAATATTTTTTCAAAATTTTTCACCTTAAATCTCTAATTTTTAAACAGTAGTCGCTTCCCTCGGGATCCCCTATAGCAGAAACGTCGCGTACCTGGCGGGGCCACGTTCTGGTGCACGTTTCGGGACCTGTAAGGGTTGTTAAAATTATTTAAAGTAGTTTCAGTGTTAAAATCTTATACAAAAAACAGTTTTTCACGAAAATTTTTCAAAATTTCCATTGAACCTACATTTGATTCTCACACCCCTGGATAGGCCGCGTCGAGCCGCATCCCCTGACACCTCGAACGTCGGGATAGCGTCCGGGAAACACCTGAAATTAAATAATATTGTTTATTCCATACATTATTGCTATTGCAAAAACTTACCTTAGTGGACGAGTAAAACACACGTTCGTAGATAACTTGACGACTAGGAGTCCTTTTTACACGCGGTTTTCGGCGTTTTTGATCGTTTCTAGGCTCCCACCAACCCCTAGAAGCATCCCCGTCATCCAGGGTGCAAAAATAAAAAAGTCGATTTTCAAACACTTTACGTAAATATTTTCTTCAAAATTTTTTGCTTATATATTTAATTGTAAAACAATAGTCGCTTCCCTCGGGATCCCTTATAGCACAAACGTTGCGTACCTGTCAGGGCTTCGTCCGGGTGCACGTTTCGGGACCCGTAAGGGCTGTAAAAAGTTTCTAACGTAGATTCAGGGTGAAATTTTTACTACAAAAAACAGTTTTTCCTTCAAAATTTTCCAAATTTTCACAGTACTTACCTAGATTTTCATACCCCTGGATAGGCCGCGTCGAGCCGCATCCCCTGACACCTCGAACGTCGGGATAGCGTCCGGGAAACACCTGGAATTAAATAATATTGTTATTTCATACAACAGCAAAACTTACCTTAGCGGGCGAGTAAAATACACATTTGTTGATATATCGACGACCAGGAGTCACATTTTCAAACGGTTTTCGGCGTCCAGGTTCGTTTCTAGGCTCCACCTAACCCCTAGAAGCATCCCCGTCATCCAGGGTGCAAAATTAAAAAAGTTCATTTTCAAACTCGTTGCGTAAATATTTTTTCAAAATTTTTCACCTTAAATCTCTAATTTTTAAACAGTAGTCGCTTCCCTCGGGATCCCCTATAGCAGAAACGTCGCGTACCTGGCGGGGCCACGTTCTGGTGCACGTTTCGGGACCTGTAAGGGTTGTTAAAATTATTTAAAGTAGTTTCAGTGTTAAAATCTTATACAAAAAACAGTTTTTCACGAAAATTTTTCAAAATTTCCATTGAACCTACATTTGATTCTCACACCCCTGGATAGGCCGCGTCGAGCCGCATCCCCTGACACCTCGAACGTCGGGATAGCGTCCGGGAAACACCTGAAATTAAATAATATTGTTTATTCCATACATTATTGCTATTGCAAAAACTTACCTTAGTGGACGAGTAAAACACACGTTCGTAGATAACTTGACGACTAGGAGTCCTTTTTACACGCGGTTTTCGGCGTTTTTGATCGTTTCTAGGCTCCCACCAACCCCTAGAAGCATCCCCGTCATCCAGGGTGCAAAAATAAAAAAGTCGATTTTCAAACACTTTACGTAAATATTTTCTTCAAAATTTTTTGCTTATATATTTAATTGTAAAACAATAGTCGCTTCCCTCGGGATCCCTTATAGCACAAACGTTGCGTACCTGTCAGGGCTTCGTCCGGGTGCACGTTTCGGGACCCGTAAGGGCTGTAAAAAGTTTCTAACGTAGATTCAGGGTGAAATTTTTACTACAAAAAACAGTTTTTCCTTCAAAATTTTCCAAATTTTCACAGTACTTACCTAGATTTTCATACCCCTGGATAGGCCGCGTCGAGCCGCATCCCCTGACACCTCGAACGTCGGGATAGCGTCCGGGAAACACCTGGAATTAAATAATATTGTTTTAAACGACCCCACCCACCCTCCCTGTAGTGGCTAGGGTGGTAAACCTGGATTGAGGTGACAAAAAATTTTTATTTGGGAAATCTGTTACCAAATTTAGGGTGACACACGTACAACCCCTCTACGGGAATTCTGACAAGCCAAAGGGACTATACACCCTGTTTTTGACCATAATAATTAAAACACAAATAAAAATAGGCATAAAATAAACGACGCTAATAGACTCTTCCCCTTTTAATCTAGATAGTAGTGACGCCATATACACGTCTTTTAGTTTAAGAAATTTGACGCTTATTTAAAAGAAGTTTTAATAGAGACGCCATTTACACGTCAGTAAATAAGTTAATTATATTGATATTGATTGTGACACCGGTTAGTGACAACGCCTTATACACGTTGCAGGTTAGGTTGTACTTACACGCTGACCCCTTTATACAGGGTCAGACGGACACTTTGGACAAATTCCCCGTTTTCTTCGCTGTGCCCTTTACACACACGCGAAGAACAAAATGTTCGGAATCCGCACCCCAGCAAAAGGGAAAGGGTCAAGAGCTGGCTCCAGCGGAACTCAAGAATCGACGTCGCCTATCCACCCGCGAAACGGGGGACCCTCGGGCGTGCGCGAAGTGCCGAAGGGGATATCCCTGAAGTTCGGCACTAGTGACGCCACCCGAGAGACCCTAACGAAGGCAGTGGAAACACCACTGTCGTCGTCGACGGGATCCGCTGGAGCTACTGCTCCCATCACCACCCCTAGCCCGACTGGACAGGCGCTGAATGCCGCCAGGACGTTCATTCGCAGGCCGGAACGAAAGAGGAGGTCCGTGGACATTATGGAGGCTTACGAAAAGCAGGCCGACATATATGCCGCTTTGTCAAACGATAAGCTTCTCCAGGAGATCATGAAGACGTTCGAAGACATCCCGACTAGAGTGAAAGATTACCCTCAGATGAGGAGAGACATAAAGATCTACCTGGAGACCCAGTCAGACAAATGCCTGCGGACCCTCTTCGAACTGAGCAAGCGAATGAGCGTCCTGGAAGCAGCACCAAAAACAGTCCCACCGGCAGAACAAAAAACCAGGCCTACACCCGAATCTTCGCAGGAAACCTTGGAGAGGCTAGGAAAGGTGGAGGCTAGCATAAAGGTGCGGCTCAGCGACCTCGAAGAGAAAATCGAGAAAGGCTTCCAGGACATGATGATTCATTGTTCCGATAGTGGCTCCGATATCATCGACAAGGTCATCGACAAGGTCGACGTGGTCAGCGACGGGATCGATGTGGTAAATGTAAACCTGGACAAGATAATAGAGGGGGTGAACACCATCGGTCGCGCCGCGGCTAACCTCGAGGACAGGGTCGGTGACGTTGCCGGTGAGGTCGCTGCCAGTACCGGTAAGATAAGGGAAGCCTTATCGCGAGAAGCCAGCGAGCCCAAAACTGACGTGCGGTCGTATGCCAACGTTGCGGCAACCAAACCCTGGCATCGACCGGCGCTTCACTCAATAGCGGTCACCCTCGAAGGCGGTCTTGAGACTGCCGACGAGGTGCTTGCGAGAGTGAAGACGGCGGTCGATGCCAGGTCAACTGGCCTGAAGATCAGCCGAATACGGAAGGCCAAGAATCAAACCGTAATCCTGGGGTGCGATACGGAAGCGGACCTGCAAAAAATCAAGGACAGGATAGGGAGTCAGGATGATGGGCTAGTGGTAGCGCACATGACCAACAAAAATCCGCTCGTCGTCCTTAAAGATGTCTTTTTGGACAGCGACGACGACGGAATGGTTGAGGCGCTACACTCCCAAAACAGAGATATATTTATGGGATTAAACGAAAGAGACCAGGAAATTAAAATCAAATTCAAAAAAAGAACAAAGAACCCGAAAACTGCGCATGTCGTGGTCCAGGTAGGACCAGTAGTATGGCAGAGGATGACGGAGGCTGGTGCCCTCTATCTTGACCTGCAAAGGGTCAGGGTAGAGGATCAGTCCCCGCTCATCCAATGCACAAAATGCCTCGCGTTTGGGCACGGTCGGAAATTTTGCACTGAGGGTGTGGACAGGTGCAGCCACTGCGGCGGACCGCATCTGCGCGAAAAATGCGCAGACTTCATTGCGGGAAACCTACCGCAGTGCTGCAACTGCTCACACTCAAGGCAGCAAAAAACCGACCACAACGCATTCAGCGCAGAGTGCCCTGTTAGGCAAAAATGGGACTACCTGGCCCGCGCGAATACGGCTTATCCGTAACTCACGAGTTGGGAGACACGTAATACACACAATAACACATATAGACACAGACACGACAGGAGTGCTCAGATACACATATATTATAAGAATATATTACTGTACCAAGCACAACACGCACACAAACACCAACACGACATGCATAAACACACAGATATACAAAATATATTATAAAAAATATACGATGATATCAGAGCAACATACACACAAACACCAACACGACATGCACAAACACAAACCGGGAGTACAGAAAACAGGAAAACAAAAGCGGAAACAAAGTGATGGAAACCGGAACAAAACACACCGATACACAACATATATTTTGAAAATATACGATGGTATCACAAGCAGCATACATACAAACACCAACACGACATACACAAACACAAACCGGGAGTACAGAAAACTGGAAAACAAAAGCGGAAACAAAGTGACGGAAACCGGAACAAAACACACCGATACACAACATATATTTTATAAATATACGACGGTATCTAAAACAGCATACACACAACAAAACGCACACAAAACAACACCAAAACGACACATGCACCCCAACAAAGTGAGTATAAGATATAGTTAAGGGTTCAATCCGGTGTTAAATTAACAAGAAATTTAATGTATAGAAAATTAGTTAAAGAATTAGTAATTGTAAAGTTTTAAAAGTAAATAGTATAATATGTAATAACAGTAAAATATCCTAAGTTAACAGTAAATAGCTTCATAAATAAAGTAAGTAAAAAATTTTGAATAAATTTAGGAAATAAAACCAAAATAGGTCCAAAAATTCCGTGAAAAAATACCCATTTTTGTAACTTTTAAAAAGTAAACATTTACCGGGAATCCCACCTGGCCAAGTGTGCAAGATGATGGATGAAAGAAGAATACTGCCTTATGCTTGAAAGTGCGAGATGAATAGACGCGAGAACTAGTATGAATGAGCTATTTAGAATAAAAAGGTCTCGTTTTCCGAACGGGGAAAGCAGTCAACAACAAAAAAAAAAAAAAAAAAAAAAAAAAAAAAAAAACCTAACCTAACCTAACCTAACCTAACCTAACCTAACCTAACCTAACCTAACCTAACCTAACCTAACCTAACCTAACCTAACCGAGAAGGGATGCGTCCAGGGGTCAATCGGTGGTCCCATACTGTGGAACCTCCTGTTAGACCCTCTGCTCAAAGGCCTGGAGAGTAGAGGGGTCCAGTGTCAGGCGTTTGCGGACGACGTCGTCCTTGTGTTCGATGGGGGGACTGCACTTGAGGTCCAAAGGGATGCCAATGCCGCCCTAGAGTACGTCCGGGCGTGGGGTGTCGTGAATAAGCTGAAATTCGCGCCGCATAAAACCAAAGCAATGCTGGTCACGCGGAAGCTAAAACACGACACCCCATGCCTGAGGATGGGCGGGGTGGACATTGGCATGTCTGAGG
>OX419194.1:16259966-16507466 GCA_948465475.1 Thalpophila matura | reverse complement strand
CCAAAGTCGTTAACAATGTGTCCCCCCCCTGTAATTTTCCAACCGCGCTATCGAAAAATCTGGAATAAATCAAGCTTATAGCATTTAATAAATACTTTCGACTGAAATTGGTTTGGACAAGATACGTCACAAAATTTTTGAAATATTCACTGTTTTCCATTTTGAGTTTGACAACCGTAAAAATAATTATATTATGAAATACAAACTTGTATTTGCGGTCGGAACACTGAAATACTTCTTGCTACGGAACCCTACACTGTGCGTGGTCCGACACGCTCTTGCCCGGTTTTTGTTTAGTGAAATGCTCTCATCCACCAACATCTATGAATATAAGTACCTATTTAAATTCGTGGAAGTAATCGATCTCGGTAAAAGTATATAATATAAGCGACATTATAGATTAAGGAGGAATGAAAGGAAATTTTAATTTGTCGAGGCGCAAAGCAAGCTGCACGTTCGCTGCACACACTGCGCACGTTCTTCCTGTTCAAGGGCGGCAGGTAAAAACCTGAAGAAGAGGCCCCGCCGACGTCAATATACATTTAGATTTTTATTTATGGAAGTTTAACATTTTTATTTCATAGTTTTTAGTGTAGTTTTTGGAAGTCGGTTTTTTTAAAACCTGTTTTTGTTTACTGAAACGCTGTTATCCACTAACATCTATGAATATAAGTATGTTATGTAAGTATGTTATGTATTTATACTTAGTTTTTTTTTTGTTTTAAATCTCAGTTTTACTGTTTTGTTTTATATTATTTTTACATAAAAGTAATTGACAGACAGAATTGTGTTGCTGCGGAGTTTGTTGCGCCGTTTCTTCTTCGCAGCTAAAACACTAGGAAGCGGTGAAGGGCGGGCGTTTTTGGGGGCTGTCTTATGTATATTTTGACGTTCAAAAAGTGCTAATTATTGTCTTTAGCCCAGTTTGAATAAATGACTTTTGAATTTGAATTTGAAGTACCTATTTAACTTCGTGGAAGTAATCGATCTCGGTAAAAGTACATACAAAATGTGTGGCAAAGGCAGTACATAAATGATTAAAGTCGCTCTGTCGATGATTTTATGGTACTTTATTGTAATTATTAACAACAATATAAATGGTTACACTACACTAAAAAGATAAAAATAAAAACAGGTTTAAAAAAAACCGACTTCCAAAAACTACACTAAAAACTATGAAATAAAAATGTTAAACTTCCATAAATAAAAATCTAAATGTATATTGAAGTCGGCGGGGCCTAGCATAAAAATAAGCAACATTGTAGATTAAGGAGGAATGAAAGGAAATGTTAATTTGTCGAGGCGCAAAGCAAGCTGCACGTGCACACACTGCGCACGTTCTTCCTGTTCAAAAGCTGAGAGGTAAAAACCTGAAGAAGAGGCCCCGCCGACTTCAATATACATTTAGATTTTTATTTATGGAAGTTTAACATTTTTATTTCATAGTTTTTAGTGTAGTTTTTGGAAGTCGGTTTTTTATTTTTATTTTATACCTAGTACCTATTTATCAAGTGTGCAAAGCTATAAGCAAATAGTCTCTTTTTAACCGACTTCAAAAAAGGAGGTTCTGTATTCGTCCCGTATGTATGTATGTGTGTATGTATGTATGTAAGTATGTATGTATGTATGTATGTTTGTATGTGCGCGATTTTTTCAAAAACTACTCATTCGATTTGGATGGGGTTTTCACTAACGTAATCTACATACTTTCAGGAAGGTTTAAGTATATAATACATTATGTAATCATTCCTATATACAAAGTTATATGCATAAATGTACACACTCCGTAGAAGATTTACTGTTGAACGAATTCGTGAAAGTAATCTAACACGGGATAAAGAACTAAAAAGGGAAAAATAAAAAACTTTTTTAACAAAAAATAACCGACTTCAAAAATCCACTACAAAGAAAATAATAATTTTGGTTTCCGAAGTCGGTGGCAAAAAATAACAAACAAAAACCAAAGCCACCGACTTCCGAAACCAAAATTATTATTTTCTTTGTAGTGGATTTTTGAAGTCGGTTATTTTTTGTTAAAAAAGTTTTTTTGTAACAGTTATTTTTATACCTCTGTGTAACGTTATAAAGTGCAAATATACAACCTACGTCTCGCAATATACCTCTCCAACCACCCTGCAGTGTTTTATTCAATATCAAGATTTGTGTCTGTAGAGGCTCCCTTTCTTAGCTATCCGAGGCTTGAGAGGATAGAGGGAGGGAGGTATTCCTCCACCGAGTCGAGTAATAAAAGCCCTCACGTAATAACTAGATCAGTTTTATTATTTTATATTAATTATTTACAAAGATATAACAAATAAATGCGCCTCAAGAATCGACGCCGTCGACTCGCCGCCTCCCCATCGGTAATACTATTCGTCCTCGTGCAGCGAGAACAGCTTGGCCACCTCGAACAGGTCCTCGAACTCGCCCTGCGCCAGCACCTGCAACAGGCGGAGGTGAGCCGCGGCCGCGTGACGTCACACCTGGCGGGCGACGTCACACCTGTGGGCGACGTCACACCTGTGGGCGACGTCATACCTGTCGGGCGACGTGCATGCGGTTGAACAGGTTCCACAGCAGCACGCCCACGACGCGCTCGCCGCGCAGGTAGAACACCACGCCGCGCTCGTAGCGCCGCGCCGCCGCGTCCGCGTCCGCCGGCTCCGCCCCCGGCGCCTCCACCGGCTCCACGCCCAGCGCCTCCGCCGGCTCCCGGCCGGACTCCGCGCTCAGCGCCGTCGCCGAGCTCACCGCGTCCGCGGAGAACACGCCCACGGTGCGCAGCCGCGCGTCGATGATGCCGATGGCCTGCGGGACAGAGCGGGTGAGCGCGGGCGGCGGGCGGCGCGCGGCGGGGGGGCGGCGCTCACCTCGTAGCCCAGCTGCGGGCCCAGGTCGCTCCAGAACATGCTCTGGTGCGCGTAGTGCCGGGGCGGCGCCGCGCCGGCCATGTTCTCGCCGGCCAGGCGGCCCGACACCACGGCGTGGTCGTGGTGCTCCACGCGCCGCCGGCCCAGCACCACGTCGTAGAAGCACGCCACGTCGCCCGCCGCGTACACGTCCGTCCGCGCCTGCGCACGTATGCAAAATAAAATTGACATAAATGTGAACGCTTCCATACTATTCGATCGATGAAAGCATAGTATTCCAGCTGCGTTCAGAAGCGATCGCATCACCTGCAGCTCGGCGTTGACGAGCAGGCCGCCGAGCTCGGGGTGCGTCTCCAGGCCGGAAGCGCGCGCCAGGTCGTCGTCCACCTCGCAGCCCACGCACTCCACCACCAGGTCGGCGCGCTCGTCCGCGCCCGCCGCCAGCCGCAGCGCCACGCCGCCGCCGTCCAGCGCGCCGCGCAGCACCTCGGCGCCCGGCCGCAGCGCCACGCCCGCCTCGCGCAGGCGCCGCGCCGCCTCCGCCGCCAGGTACGGCGGCAGCACGCCCGCCAGCGGCGCGCTCTCGCGGAACAGCTGCACCACCTGCTTGCCGTCGGCGCGCAGGCGCTCGGCCAGCGCCGCGCTCAGCTCGCTGGCCAGGAAGCCGCCGCCCAGCACGGCCACGCGGCGCACGCCGGGCCGCTCCAGCGCCGCCGCCAGCCGCCACGCGTCGCGCACGCCGCGCAGCGCCAGCGCGCGCCCCGCGGCCGCGGCGTCGCGCAGCGCGGCGGCGCGGCGCGGCCGCACGCCCGTGGCCAGCAGGCAGCTGTCGTAGCGCAGCAGCACGGGGGCGCGGCCGGGCGCGCGCAGCTCGGCCTCGTGGCGCGCGGCGTCCAGGCGCACGACGCGCCAGCCGCGCGCCACCGCCGCGCCGCCCGCGCCGCCCGCCAGCCGCTCCACGGGCGTGTAGAAGGCGGCGGGCTCGTAGGCCAGCGCGCGGCGGCGGCCGTTCCACTGGCGGAAGGTGAGCGCGTCGAGGCGCGGCGCGCGCGCGGCCAGGCCGGGCTCGCGCCACAGCTCCTTGCTGAGCGGCGGGCGCATGTAGGGCAGCTCGGGCTCCGCGCCCACCAGCAGCACGCGCGCGTCGGGCCGCGCCGAGCGGATGGCGCGCATGGCCGCGAACGAGGCCGTGCCCGCGCCCACCAGCAGGAACTGCACGTGCCGCGGGATGTCCGCGCCCGAGCTCGGGATGGGAGCCGGCTCCTCTGACATGCTCTCCTGACTGCTCTCCGCTATGTCAACATTTTCGAGTTGGCCATTGTTGTCATCTCTCAATTTTCGAAAAAAGTACACCTGAAAACAACATCCACAGGATTAGGCTAATGGAAGCAATCCTCATGAAAAGTGATGTGTCGGTATAATAAGCGAATGACTGACTCCGCCCAGCGATGCGGTGACGGTGATGGCCGCGGCGGTGAGCACCCAGGGGCGGCGCGGCGGGGGCGGCGGGGGCGGCGGGGGCGGAGGGGGCGGTGGCGGCCCCGCGGGCGGCGGGGGCGGGGGAGGGCCGGCATGCTCACTGCCGCCTCTCGGCGACGTCAGCACTGTCTGGGAAGCACATGCATTCATATTATTAAACTGTTGGTAGCGATGGAGCTCACAGAGTTGCTGTTGCATGAGTCACGGTCAAGTCTTACTTCAAACTACATCACAGATAACATAATATCACCCGAGTTACAAACTTACATTATTTATAAGTGAATAACCTACCGTTCTATAACGCTTTGTTTTCCTCGGAAGCTTGAAAAAATCAAAGCTATTTTAATATATAACATTGTTAGTGTACAGGTTAAAGACTATTTAGAGCACATATGTGTATGGGTAACAGAAGACACTGTATTGATGGCCTGACACATTCAGAACACGGGACACTAATTACCTGTGTGGAGGGCGCCTGAGTGGTCAGCGAGCTGGTGCCTGCAACAAGTCAGTACAGTGGTGTTATGTGTATGACTCTTTTGTGATCTCTCCAGTGTAACACTGATGATATTCAGGTTGATTGTTCATTAACTATTTAGTAACAGGTCACTGAAGAGGGCATAAAACATTTTAAGGAGCCAGGACTGTGAACTACCATACATTTTAATGTCAACTAAACAGAGAAGCTGCAGTTTTATTATTTCTTAATCATGTAAAATTGTAAACTAATGAACAATAATTACCCACGGGTACTTATGACAAATTTAATCTAAGTTTACAGACATTTATATAAAGGTAAGTGTCTTGGCAGACGCCGGCCAAGTTGTGGACACAGATATTTTTTTACGCTAGAGTAATATTTAGGATAGGTTATAAGCAATTGAGCTTATTTGGTCAAATACCCGTTTGGGGAAAACTGCACTTAAATTATGGTAAGTTCAATATAGAAAAGACTCACGAAAAAGCTTGAACACATCTCTTCTGGCAGCCGAGAGCAGTTCGAGCACTTGACTCTCGATGTAAATTGCAGATACGGCTCTGACTCTAAGCATTACTAAACTATTTCTCACTTCTCATACACCAAGACAAAAATTCAAATTGTTTTTATATAATGGGTTTGATGGATGCAAATTCAATTAAATTCAGTACATAATCTCATTCCCATACATCTTTGAAATAGTTTAAAATTGTTGTGAAATTAAAGCTCGCCGCTAGGTTAGAAAAGAAACCGAAAGCTGCTTCTGACTTTGACAATGACAATTTTGACACTGTAGCAGGGCTGCCACTACCAAGTGCAAAAATGGTGTGATCGTACGGCTGTTTGTGCACTACACGTTTACAGCAATTACAGCACGTTTTTTCACGGACCGCTTTTTTTTCATACATTTTAAAAAGTGGTGGGGATCGTTCTGCACGCCTAGTGGCTAAAAATCCGTAAAAACCGAATACGAATTGAAAACGTCTGTAGTGCACAAACAGCCTACGACAACTACAAAAAAATCGTATGCCAAGGAAATAAAAGATCGTACAACCTATAAAAGTACAAAGTTTTTATTTTAAGTTTTTTTAATTCTAGTATTTCTTCTTTAAGGAAGAAGCTAAATTCTATATCTACTTGAAGGCTACTGATCAGTAGGTTTTGTATGATTGATGGTTGGCAGGTACTGCTACTGCTATCCTATTATTATTATTATTTTTTTTTTTCTAGTGCTCACTTAACTAAATAGTTAGATAGGTAGGTATACATAATATAAACAATCGCTATGTACTTGTTAAGGGTTTATTTGTGATTTAATTCTTTATTTAATTTCTATCTGTGGAGACTTTTAAATGGCTGTTTGATATTATATAAGTTTTTGTTTAAAATTGTCTAGCTGATAGTCTTCCTAAAAGTTAAAAATAAAATAAAATAAAATTTTATATAACAAAAAATCGTTTAGTTTTAGAAAATAAATGCAATGTAAAAGGCTGTAAAAGGCACGGTTACAAGAGAGATTAGATCCTTAGCTTATGGCAAATAATCGAGAAGTGTTGCAGGGAACACAATAATAATAATATAACTATATCGTCAACATAAACAAAACGAACTAAAATACCGTTTATAAATAGCAGAGAGAAAAACCACATTTATTTGATGAAAATAGAAAAATGGTCATAAATCCTTCCCTGCATAATTGTCATTGTTGGTGTCATACATTAAAATAAAGCTATTACCATGACCTTTAAAATGACATATGTCACAACTTGATATAGCACTGGGGACGGGGTCCATACAAAAGTGCCCAATCTTCTTTCCTTGGCATACGATTTTTTTGTAGTTGTCGTACGATCACACCATTTTTGCACCTGGCAGCGAAAAAAAAAAAAGCGCGGGAAATTCGTATCGATTGGGCGCCTTTTTTAAAACAAATTTTCAAATAATTAGTTTATTCCTTCACAAGTTCATTTGCTTGCTTTTCTCATGATGGGGAAGAAAGGGCATCCAAAGAAAAGAAAAAAAGAAGATGTTTCGTCTTCTGCTCCACCATTGCTGTCCTCTGAAGACGACGGTGGAGCCTCAAGCTCTTCAGAGGAATCAGTACCAATTGAAAAGGATAAGTATCGGGAATTCAGGATTCCTGACTACATTAGGTCATACCCTGAAAGCGGAGGCAATTTTGAATATGTCGTATTTTTTGAAAGTATTGACTTAGTCCCGATCGGTGATAGAGACATGATGTCCCTTTCAACCAGCATAAAAAAATACAACAAGGGAGTAAAACAATTATTGCGCATGAATCGTTATAAAATTGGTGTTATTTTTGAACGTCCTGGTTTAGCCAATGCAGCGTTATTGAATCGTAAGTTTTTGGATAGTTATAAATTGAAAGCCAGTATTCCTGCAACTGCTACGGAAAATACAGGTGTTATTATGCATGTTCCAATTGACCTGAGCAACGAACACATTTATAATGCTATAACTAGCACAAAGAATATTATTTCTGTCAGAAGATTTATGCGTCGTACTATTTCAGAAGGAGGGGGGGTGTCTTTTCAGCCTACGAAGACGGTATCCATCACATTCTCGTGTGCAACAATACCCGATAGTGTAGACCTGAACAGCTGGCGATTCGAAGTACGGCCGTACATTCCGCCGGTGAAACAATGCCTGAAGTGTCTAAGGTATGGTCATATAGCCAAATTCTGTAAGAACTCCCAAAGATGTTCCATATGTACAAAGGACCATAATTATAAAGAATGTCAAATACCATCAACTGAGGCTACATGTTGTCACTGTCAAGGTAATCATGTAGCTATTTCGGCACAGTGTCCAGTCAAACAGCAAAAAGTGGAAGAAAACAAACACAAAATTAATAAGAAATCTTATGCAGATTTATTCAATGAAAAGTCATTTCCATCCCTTTCAAAGTCCAGTCCTGCTAAACAATTACAATCACTAATTGAAACAGAACCAATTTTAAATATTTTAATACAGACAATAGTAACATTAATTTCTCAAAATAAAAATAATGAAAAGAGTATTTGTACTCAAAGCATAAAAGATGTTCTATTATCAAAAATCCAGAATAATATAAATAAACCTTAATTTTATGGATCAGCTGAATATTGTACAGTGGAATGCTCAGAGCATCAATAGTAATAAACTTGCTTTTTCGTATTTTTTACATGAGTATAACATACATGTAGCTTTATTGTGTGAGACTTGGCTCAAGCCTCACATGAGATTTAGTATTAAAGGTTATAATATAGTAAGATTAGACTCAGGTAATTCACACAATGGTGTAGCTATTTTAATACATAACAGTTTACAATTTAGTAAAATAGATACTTTATATGATGATTCTATACAAAATATAGCGATTCGTTTAAAATATGGCAATAAAAAAGAAATTTCATTAGTTAGTTTTTATAGTCCTGGAAATGCTTCATTTACTAAGTATAAGTTTGATAATTTAATTCGCAATATTCCTGGTCCTCTTTTGGTGGGTGGAGATTTCAATGCACATCATTCGGCTTGGGGATGTAACAGTGTGAACATCCGTGGCCGAGAGGTGCTTGAAATCATTAATGACTGTAATTTGGTTTTATTGAACGATGGAGAAATGACAACTGTAGGCTCTGATAGGTGGCAAAGAAATGCACTTGATTTAACTGTAGTATCAACTTCAATTTCATTATCTTGTAACTGGTCTGTTCATGATGATCCTTTAGGTAGTTACCATTTGCCTGTAATTACAAAGTTACTTATTAATGACAATTATAATAACCCACATGATATGGAAGCTTCAAATTTGCCAAAACATTTTAATTTTAACCTGGTTGATTGGGAAATATACAAGAAGACTGTTGATAGTTTGTTAATGAATTTTAAAATTAATAAAGATAACCCATTAAATTCATATAATGACATGATAAAGTTATTAAATTTAGCTGTTATTAAGTCATTACCATCAACTATAAGATCTGATTCTTCTTTTGATACAGCATCAGTAAATAATAATCGTAAAAAACGCATTCCATTACCATGGTGGAATTTGAATTGCACTAAAGCAGTAGAAGACTCTAGGAATGCCTATATAGTATTCAAGCACCATCTCACATTGGAAAAATATATTGAGTTTAAAAAATTACAAGCTCTTAAAAAATTAGTGTTAAAAAGAGAAAGATATTTAAGTTGGATTTCTCTGTGTGAGTCATTTAATAGAACTACTCCATTATCTAGGGTTTGGCAAATGTCAAAAAGATTTAATAAAACATTTTCACCTTCAAGTAATAATATTGCTCCTTGGGTATTTGATTTTCTTAAAAAATATACTCCAGATACAGTTGAGGGGCCATTTCAATCAATTCCTCATGAAGTAAAAGCTTCAGGACATTATGAATATCTAATTTATCCATTTTCTCTTCAGGAATTAAAATCTGCAATATCATCTAGACGAGATTCAGCTTTTGGCCTTGATGGAATACCTTACAAAATGTTGAAAAATGTATCAATTATGGCACTTTCTGACATATTAAGTGTTTTAAATTTACTCTGGCAGGAAATGGTTATCCCTAATGAATGGAAAACAGATTGTCTTATCCCAGTACTTAAACCTAACAAAGTAAGACACAAAGCAGAATCTTATAGGCCAGTAGCATTAACATCATGCATGGGAAAAACCTTTGAACAACTAATTAAACAAAGAGTAGAATTTTATATAGAAAGTAATAGTCTATTACCATCCAATCAATTTGGCTTTCGACGTGGGTTCTCTACTCGAGATAGCATTTCTCATTTGCAATTAGATATATACAATTCTATTAAAATGGACAATCATTTTGTTGGTGTCTTCTTTGATGTAGTGGGTGCATTCAACAACATCAATCTGCACATTTTGTGTGGTGAACTTCGTGCCCTTGGTATTCCTGAAAAAATTATAATATGGATCTTTAACTTTTTACATGGTAGAGAAGTATATGTCAAGGTGAATAAACGTTTAATAGGGCCACGTTTTTCATATAAAGGCGTATGTCAAGGTGGCATCCTCAGTCCATTGATTTATCTTCTTTATTTACATAGACTAAACATTGTACTTGGTCTTGAAGTGGCAAATTTGCAGTTTGCAGATGATTTGGTTATCTATGCTTCAGGTTCAGATATAAGTTCTGTTGAAAGTATTTTAAACACAGCTTTAACTCGGCTAAAGAACTATTTTCATTATCTTAACTTAGATATTAGTCCAGAAAAATCTAAAGTTATAGTGTTTGGAGAGGGTGAAACAGACCTACATATCTATTACAATAATAGTGTTCTTCCAATAGTGAATGAAGTGAAGTTTCTGGGTATCATTTTTACAAGCAACCTTTCATGGACTAAGTATGTCGATTATCTGTTAGGTAGAGCTAATAAAGCATTTAATTTTATAAAGTCACTGTCGATTGCAGCTGATCCAAAAATTTTGCTTATGTTATATAAATCTCTAGTCCGCAGTCATTTCGAATATGGATTTTTGTGCTTTGGGTCTGATCAGAGATTGGTTCACAAATTGGAGATTCTTCAAAACCACAATCTTAGATGTGTAACTGGTGCAATGAAGACAACTCCAATTAATTCACTTCAAATTGAGTGTAACACTCCTCCTATGAATATAAGATTTCAGTTTTTAAAGTCCAAATACATTCTCAAGCTTTTATCTTTCGAAAATCATCCTTTATTAAAGAAAATATTATTTTATTATAGAGTATACAATCCCTCTAATTTCGTAAATGTCCCTTATATATTTCATGACTTTTCTAATCTAATCAGTATTGATGATCAATATCAAATTGAGAAATGTAAAGGCAGATGGCCATGTTACTCCGGTAATTACATCAGCAAATTCTGGCCCATGAACATTTACATTAATCGCGATCTTCGGAGTAAAGAAGATGTCTATCAGTTAATTGCAGAGTTCCCTGGGTACAGGCATATATTTACTGATGGATCCAAAAACAATAGAAATGTTTCGTTAGCCATATATTTACCTCATCTTACTGTTGGACATGGAGTTCGGTTACCTGGAGCCATGTCTATATTTACAGCAGAATCTCTAGCCATTTTATCAGCTCTGCAGTACATACATGTAAAGAATCTTGGGCACACAACTTGGCTTATAGCGACCGACTGCATGAGTGTTCTCATGGCCTTACAAAACCCGAAACTGGACGCCAATACCGGAAATATTTTATATGAGATTCGGACTTTATACGCTGATCTTTGTTCTAGAGGATTTACAATAAGCATAATATGGACACCCTCCCACATAGGAGTAGCAGGAAACGAAAACGCAGATTATCTTGCAAGAGTTATTGTTGACGTTGACATCCCAGAGACAAGAAATGTTGCCATACCAAGTTCGGACTTGCTTACTAAATTACGTGAACAAAACACCTGTAATTGGCATGAGAACTGGCAAGAAACACTAAGAACTAAAGGAAAATGGTATGCGAAAATAAATCAAATCACTGGTTCTGCGCCCTGGTTCACCAGATCTGTTCTTCCTAAGAGCAGAAAATTTTACACAACTTTAAACCGTCTTAGATTTGGACATGGAAGATTCAATGCACATTTAGCCAGAATGAAAATTATTACATCGCCTGTTTGTATAAATTGTAACTTAGGAATTGATCAGACCCTAGATCATATAATTTTTGAATGCCCTGCATATGATCTACAAAGAATTCCTCTATTTGATAATTTACTGGAAATATATAAAACGCCAGCAAGCATCCCGCGCGACACTCAAAGTTTGCTGGAAAATTACAGTACATACACAGCACTGTATACATTTATTGACAGCACTGAAGGCTTACCACGAGCTCTTAGAGCAGGACAGAAATTGAACTGCCCTGCTTTTTTGTACTATGACATCACATTAGCAGGCCTGCGGCAGGCCTGCTGAGTTGACGTTTATGAAAACCGTTCACCTTTTTTTTTGTATAGACTTTTCATACCATGACGTGCTAGCAAAGCGTTTATTGAACGTCTGTAATGTCAAAATAAACCATCTTGAAAAAGTTACTATTACACAAGCTTATTCAACATTGTTTTGTTATTTAAATTGATATTGAAGGTAAGCTGTGAGGACTTGAGCGACCGTCTGACTATTATCACACAATATGAGGTTGTGAAGTCAATATTATTTAAAAATATGAGAAATAAGTGCGTAAACAACAGTTTTTATTAGCTAGGTACTTGAATTATAATATTTGTAGGTGTATGACGAGTACGAATTATTTAACAATATTAATTTGGAGAATGATTATCGATTTATCGTAAGATAAAAAGAAACTGACGGCATCGCCGAATTAAATGAGCCTTTTCAAATTAATGAAAGGGAATTTATGAATCAGTATAGTTGGACATTACGACTTCTTTGTGTTCGACTAAAAACAAAAAATTAAATCACCAAAATGTATGACCTTATGAAATTAGGAATTTATTCAATTTCTAATTGAATCAATTACTAATTTATTTTGCAACAAAGAATAATTTTATTTAGGTTTTGGAACGTAAGCAAAGAATTAGATTTAGGTTTTTGAACGTTGTTTATCTGACTGGAGTGTATAAGATGGAGGAACAGTTCAGTTCAGTGTCAGTGTATGAAAAATGTCCATAAAAATGTGTTAAATTAGGGTGGCGCTACTGTGTTACATTCATACCATACCATTTGCATATGCTAGCGTCACTTTGAAGGGTTTTTAAACTATTATTTTACTACATAAAGCTGGACACTTTTTCAACTTGTCTCCCGTAAGAGTTAATACTCCTCAATTTACTCTCCATAACAATGACGTAACAGCAGGCCAGAGACAAGCTTTACTATTCAACTTCGTTCAATAATCGTTCACCTTTAGTACTGTCATGGTACGATTTTTAGCGATTCAGCAGCAGGGTGGCAGCAGGCCTGCTTTAGAACTGACTGGAAATTGAATGGTTTTCTAAAAGCTCATGGTAAGCCCCCTGGTTGGGCAATCTGACCGATCGGGGCGACATAATAATATTAGAAGGATATGACCCGGATATGACCTTACTTTACAACATGATTATGACGAATACACGGATATGACACCTTAATATTATGATTTTGACTAATGAATACTGAAGACGTGGCTCTGGCCTAAAATAAATAAACATAATCAAGATATAAACTACTAAGGACGAGGCTGTGGCCTTATTTACTTTTGGACAAGAAGTATGAAACTGAAGACGAGGCTTCGGCCTTACTTACCTTTGAACAAGAAGGATAAAACTGAAGACGAGGCTTTGGCCTTACTTTTAATCAAGAAGGACAATAATTACTGAAGACGAGGCGGTATGGTCCAAGACCTTAGCCTGCCCAAGAAGGGCGAAGAGAAAAAAAAAAAAAAAAAAAAAGCACCTGGCAGCCCTGATAAGTGTCAAATTTGACAAATTGTCAATGAATTAATTGTCATCAAAGAAAGAAGAAAAGATTCCGGTGTGCCGTAAATTGTTATAGCTCGTGAAAAACTCATAATTATACATATTCATCGTCACCGAAAGTTTATCTTATATCTAAAAATCATTAGTGGATATAATCGTATTAAATTGATAGTAGTTGAAGTAAAACTAATCAAAATTCCTCCTGCCTCAGTGACTCAGGGATCTTCTCTCCGAACTGCTGATTGGTATGTCTACCTATCTCATAAGCACGAAGAGATTTATTTGTACGTAGTTATTGCTAGCCGTTAGCTGAATGGTGTCAGCGGATTGGATATGATTGTGATAGGCGGACAGCTAACAGTGTTATTACTGATCCAATAGTACAAACCTAAATAATATGATTTTAATTATTTACTAAACTATTACCCGCGATTCCGTCCGCGTGGACTTCAATGTATATGACTTTGTGAATAATTTTCTAAGTCCCAATCGATTTATGAGGGGGTGTCAAAAGGCGTTTGTGGCGAGTACATGTTGTTTTGGTTCTCGCACTGATTTTTGGCTCTTTCTTTGCTTTTTTTGGTGGTTTTTGGGTGTATTTTACGTGTTTGTGCTCGTCCTGTGTTTGTTTTTGTTTGTGTACGTGATCCTACATTGGGTAAGTTTTTATTCTATATAATATTCTACTGGCCTATGCCGACTGACAATGGCGGATGACGAGCGGCCTCCTGGTCGCCCGCCGGACCCCCCCCAACCTGCTCAGCTACAATCCCAAGATTTATTTTCTCATACGCCTATTCTGACGGCTCCACTGTCTCAATTTGAGACAATGGAAGTTCAAGTAGCTTCTCAAAAGAGGAAACTCATTGAGAAACATCTGCACAACGACTCTCCGAATGTCACGGACGAAAATGCTCCAGCGAATAAACGCGACCGGGTCACGGCTCCGTCATTGATCTCTCGCTCCAAGTACTCACATATAGATAGTCATCCATTTTTAGTCTACGCATCCCTTTTCGAATCCGATCCAGCCTCTGGCACTACCCTCCACCCTATAAAATTCGGTCAACTATTACAGAAACTGAATGTTGTGAATATTGTAGATGGGGGTATAAAGAGAATTGGAAGAAACAGGGTATCAGTAGAGTTCAAGGGTCCGGAAGATGCCAATGCATTTATTGACAACGAGTCTATCAAACAAAAAGGCTTCACATTAACGATACCCACGTTCAACATCACCAGGATGGGTGTTGTGAGGGGAGTCCCTACTGATTGGTCTGACATTGAAGTCTTGGATGCCCTGAAGTCCCCCCTTGGCAAGGTGTTGAAGGTGAGGAGATTGAACCGCAGAGTTACCAATGATGGGAAAACAGAATGGATTGCTACATCGAGTGTTGTAATCACATTTGATGGTCAGAGCCTCCCAGATCGAGTTTTTTGCTGTTTCAATTCCCTTCCAGTGGAGATATATAATTTTCCCACTGTCCAGTGTTTCGGATGCTGCAAATTCGGACACACCAGGACTCAATGCCGGTCAAAGCCGCGGTGCTACCGCTGTGGTGGTGACCACTTTGGGGACGGGTGTTCCATTGAAGAGCCTAAGTGCTTTTATTGTTCGGGTGCCCACCCTGCGAACAGCCGTCAATGCCCGGAATACCTGCGTCAGCGGAACATCAAATCCACCATGGCTAAGGATAATGTATCTTATTCAGAAGCAGCCAAACGTCACGCCCCCTCCTACCGATCTTTTGCAGACGTTACGGCGTCAGCCCCTCCTGCACTGACTATCCACCAGACTCTTAACCATGATCCCCGTCCTCCCCGTCTTCCAATTCCTAATTATTCCTCGCATTCCCAACCCCCTACTTCTTCTTCTTCCTCCACCAAAAAATTTGTTACAATCCGTCAAAAGTCCCACACACCCCCCCATCCTGGTTATGACCATAGGGCTCATCAGGATATTATTAATAGTTATTCTTTCCCCCCCTCTCCTAATGGTTGTGCTCTGATGGACCACCCTCCCACTCATTATGAGAATGAAGAGACTATCAACACTATTATTACTTTGCTTTCTACCTTACTTTCAAATTACTCATTACCGGACCACGTAGCTGACAACATAGTCAATAAAATTAAAAACCGTAACATTCCATCTCATGCAGTGGAACACCAGAAGCGCACTCCCCAAAAAACATGAAATCTGCCACCTTATTAATTTATATAAACCTGCAATTTTTGCAATCTCTGAATCGTGGTTAACTCCACGACTCCATTTTAATTTCCCTGGCTATAGCACTCTCCGGGATGACCGCTCGGACGGTTATGGTGGGGCTGCTATGCTAGTGAACAATCTTCTTTCTTCCTCCCCTCTATCCCTGCCTCCCCACGGAGATGAGATTGATGCTGTAGGCGTTAACATCCTTGGCATTAATTTTATATCCGTCTATATTCCCTCCCCCAATCCCTCCTGCTTTCAATACATTCATAATATTTGTTCCTCACTGAATCCTGTTATAATTTTGGGGGATTTTAATTGCCATCATTCCCTATGGGGCTCTGACCATTCTGATTCCCCTGGTTTTGAGTTGGTTGATCTGTTGGAAGACTTAGGTTTATGTGTTGTCAACGATGGTTCCGTCACTCGCCTGCCTAGACCTGGGCAGAGTAGAAGCTGTGTAGACCTTACCCTGTGTTCAGCTAGTTTGTCCGCCCAGTTGGAGTGGAAACGACTAAACCTCACATATGGTAGTGACCACTACCCAATATGCACTACTCTGGTCAATAGGTCCTTACCTCAGAGGGATAACCCTCCTCTTTTAAAATATAGGCTTTCTGGTGCGGACTGGGACTTATACTCTCAAACTCTGGAGGATATAATTCCCACTTTGCCCCAAGTTTCCCCAGCCAACATTGATGACTGTATTTTGAAATTTTCTGGCGCAATTTCTTCTGCTGCGGATGACAGCATACCGCTTAAAAATTCAGCTTCTGGGAAAATATCATCTCCCCCCTGGTGGGATCGGGAGTGTACTAGCATGGTTAAATCCCGAAATGAAGCGGAACTTAATTATGTTCAAAATATGTCCACTGAAAACCTGATTGAGTTCAACCGGATTGGTGCGAGATCCAGGCGTCTATTTAAAAAAAAAAAATATGAAGGTTGGAAGAAATTCTGCTCTTCACTTTCCCCCTCAACCCCTTCCTCCCTCGTATGGCAAAATTTCAAACGTTTTAAACGTGGCTGCTCCGTCCGAAACTCCTCATCTATGCCTGGTGACATTGCAGAACCCTTCCTGATGAAACTGGCTCCCCCTTTCGCTCCTTTTTTGGGAGAATGCCCCTCACCTTCTGGGGGGGGGGAAATTTCCAATGACCCCCTAGATGCTCCCTTCTTGTTGAGCGAACTTGATGCAGTGCTCAAACACGTTCACGATTCCGCCCCAGGCATAGATGGCCACCCATATTCGTTTTTTAAAAAATTAGGGTCCCACAGTCGTCAATACCTTTTATCCTTAATCAACACATGTTTTATTCTCTCCCATATCCCTGATGCTTGGAAAACGCAACTGATAATCCCCATTCTAAAACCAGGGAAACCTCCTGATTGCCCTGATAACTTTCGACCCATTGCTCTATCACCTGTTATAGGTAAAATCCTGGAACTCCTCATAAAAAACAGGTTGGAGTGGTTGGTTGAAAGCCGAGACCTTCTAGCAAAATCCCAATTTGGTTTCCGAAAGGGTGCTAGCACAATGGATAGCATTGGTATATTTATGACTGATGTCCGGATTGCCTTCAGCAAAAGTGAGTCGGTTCTAGCGGTCTTTCTCGACATCTCAGCAGCTTACGACAGTGTCCTTCTTTCCGTACTCAGAAGTAAATTACGCCAGCTGAGTATTCCGGTAAAGATACTTAACTGCATTTGTAACCTGTTGGCTGGTCGCAGTATTAAACTCCATGTTCCAGGGGAATCATATGACCCCAGAACTGTTTGGCGTGGGTTACCCCAGGGTTCAGTACTAAGTCCTCTTTTATACAGTATTTACACCTCTGATCTTCACAATTCCCTTAATAACGACTGCCAAATTTTACAATACGCTGATGACTTATGCTTATATATTCCTACCTCGTCTGTGGAACTTGCTATGGAATCCATGCAAATATCCCTTAACTCCCTAAACCAGTGGTTAATCTCTCATGGTCTTAGCTTGTCAGCTCCTAAAAGCTCCGCTGTAGTTTTTTCACGTAAACGTTTGACTCCATATGTCCACCTTGAAATTGAAGGATCTCCGATCAATGTCGAGGATAATGTGAAATTCCTTGGGGTAATTTTGGACTGTAAATTATCTGGTGTCTTTCATCTCAATTATATAATCAATAAATGTGAGAAGAACCTTAATATGCTACGTGCTCTGGCAGGTGTTTGGTGGGGTGCTCATCCCTTTACTCTCAAACTCATATATAATGCTACAATAAGAAGTTTACTGGACTACGGGTCTTTCCTCCTGGAACCCTGTGGTAAGGTTGCATTGGCTAAGCTGGAAACCATTCAGTCGAAATCCCTCCGCATTGTACTAGGGTGTATGAGATCCACTCCTACCAATGCTCTGCAAGTTGAGAGTGGCGACCCTCCCCTTCTTCTCCGTAGACAATACCTAGCAGATAAATATATGTACAAGGCATACCTTCTTAGTGATCACATAGTTCTTTCTAAACTTTCCACACTTGATAATTTATGTAGACAAAGCGATTATTGGAAACATAAAGACCCCCCTTTGATCCTTAAGTCATTTAGGAATATCCGGAATGTGGAAGATAATTCTCCCATTCCTCAGTGTAATAAATTCCCACTCTACACATGTCCGTATGAAATTCTAAATTTTGTTCCAAAGATCACTTATATTGGAATAAATAAGGACACCACCAATGCTAATGACCATTTTCTTTCGACTGTTAATAACAACTGGCCTGATCACTACAAGTTCTATACAGACGCTTCTAAATTGACTTCTGACGGCAAAACAGGAATTGCGGTATATAATTCCAACTCCCAGATATTCCTTCAGTTCCAGTGCCCTCCCGAGTCTTCGGTTTTTACTGGGGAGTGCATTGGAATTTTGGAGGCGTGTTTATTTATTTCCTCTCATTCAGGTATTACAAAAGCAGTCATCTTTTCTGATTCCAGGAGTGCTCTGGAGGCAATAGTTAAAAATTCATTTAAAGATAACCTACGTAGCCCAATCATAGTTGAAATCAAAACTGTCTTACATTCTTGTTTTAAAAAAAACATTGAGATAATATTAGTATGGATTCCTAGTCATATGAATATTAAGGGTAATGAGCTGGTAGATATAGCAGCTAAGAATGCGGTCAGCAGCAATCTTGCAGATAAAAAACATTATGCTGTTCAGGTCTATGACTTGATTCACAAGGCCAAAGTAGATCTTTTTAAATCCTGGCAAGACCACTGGTCTCAATCTTCCAAGTCAAAGGCTAGCTTGTTTGCATCTATTCAACCTACCATTCCTCCCAAGCCTTGGTTTTATAAATACAAAGAAACATCCAAAACCGTCACATCCGTTATATGCAGAATCCGTATTGGCCACTGCTGTACCCCAGTTTTTCTCCATAAAATTAGGGTCCGCGACAGTTCTTTGTGTGAGTGTGGGCTTGATGATGGTACGTTAGATCACATATTTTTAAATTGCCCTTTGAATAATGTTTCCTCTTTTGATAAAGTTATTACAAAATTGAACATCCAAAAACCCATGAATGTCCGTCACCTCCTCTCATTTTTCCCTAAT
Organism: Thalpophila matura; assembly: GCA_948465475.1. Classification (NCBI taxonomy): domain Eukaryota; kingdom Metazoa; phylum Arthropoda; class Insecta; order Lepidoptera; family Noctuidae; genus Thalpophila; species Thalpophila matura. The sequence continues at coordinate 16,488,387 of OX419194.1, read as the reverse complement.
CCCCAAATTATACGTGCTTTTATTAAATTTATTTCCAATAACAATATTAAACTCTAATAATCAGACATCTATAATCTAATAATTAAGTATATTGTTAAGACGACGTATATATTTTATGTTACTAACTATTACTAACTTCTGTGTTTTGTGTGTGTTTCAGGGCTAAAAGGATTACCACAAAAAGTTTAAGTTCACATTCTCTCTCTGTAAATATTTATCTAAAATACCCATGTATAGTCACTACGCGACACTGGCAGAAATTGCCGTAGTCTTCGGCAAATTGCCATAAAAAAAAAAAAAAAAAAAAAAAGTCCCAATCGCCTTGCACAGTCATTGCTACACTCCAACTCGATTTTTTTCCTGTCTAAAATAAATCGCCTTGCACACCCTTTGCTCACACACTCTCCGACCTAGGGCGGCTAATACGACGAAGAGGTCAAGCTGTATCTGTGGTTCATCCCACTGGAATATGAAATGTGGCTTAGATTTTAAGTTGGACCACATCAAAATCCATTCAGTACTTTTAGTGTGATGCATGCACTAAAAGAAAAAAAAAACAGTTTTGGACATGGTTATGCCCCAGTACCTTATTGGCCTATCTCAACTGTCTTTTCTGGAATATCTTCAAAGTACAGACACAACTTTTTTACAATTTCATAATAGTATAGATAGATACATTAATTAAACCAACTCATATTAACATCTACCCCTTACTTATAGACAATGATTAAATTAAACAGCTTGAGATGACAAATGTCAATTATTATTGTCATCTCTATTCATTGTCATACAAATAACAGGGATAGTTGTATATTTAATCAGTGGTTAAGATGCGTCTTTAAGTAAGGGGGCTAATCACTACACATAATGATGTACAAGGTTTATTAAATCTTTCTCTAAAAAAATAGCTTTCCACATTTATTATTCTAATATCAATTTGAAATTTTAAATAAATGTGTACCTGAGTGATGTGTTCTGTGCCTGGTATTAGGGCATGGTTCGTTAGTCCAAAGGTGGGAAATAACAACACGTTGATACAGTATAAGGTTGGATTTATTAATGAATCATTATAAAGTAAACAATTACAAAACTAGCATACCTATTGCTGACATACAGTAAGTGTAATAACATAATACACACTACATATTATGTGTAATGGGCAATGTGTACTTTGGAAGTAAATCAAAAACATTTATTTGCAAACCAAGTGTACATACATACAAGATCACCCCAACCATACATACAAGGTATAAGTGACAGCATAACAAAAACTGAAACCATGGGTTCAGTACGTTATTCTGAACCTCTCAGCATTACAATTTTCATTAGTCTTTTAAAAATAATTATGACTGGAGTAGATATTTTGCAATTCATTAAAAGATCCTCAAATATTTTTTTTAAGTCCAACACAAAAGAACAATGGTTAAATTCCTAGAGGCTGTACCCAATGACATCCTATCCTACTAATATTATAAATGTGAAAGTTTGTGAGGATGTATAGATGGATGTATGGATGTTTGTTACTCTTTCACGCAAAAACTACTGAACGGATTTTGATGAAACTTTACAGTAATATAGTTTATACATCAGAATAACATTTAGGCTTCTTTTTATCCCAAAAACGCGGGCGGAAGGTAGTATTATAGACGCATCATACACCAACATCACTGTACTAAAAAATGATGCATGTACTTTAAATACATATCAGTGCATATGTGTAAAAAAAGGGAAAGAAAACGAATGCCTTGTTTAGCATTGTTTATTAGGGTTTTTTATTTCGCAAAATTTTGCAATGAATGACGTTCAGCGACGAAACTGGTTGTTGCATGATTAAATGAATGGTGGGCAGTTACCTTACTTTTTGGTTGCCATTTTAGATAGCGGGTAACGTATCTATGGTTTATATATCATTGGCTGTACCTGACATTCATTTTTCTATGACCCTATACAAATTTTAGTCAGTTGAATGGTTTTCATGTCGTAAACACCATCCTGGATGAAAATAATATCTAAATAGCCAAGATATTATAATATCATCAAAAAATACTTTACGAGGTTACAATCAACAACTAACATGATTTACTGATAAGCAGATGATATACAGTTATATCGATCTTATTTATATTTACCAGAGTATATAGCATTGATCGAAAATGGCATAATTAATACTCAACACAGTTTTTGTAAAAAAATGAAAAATGTTTCAGTAAAAACAAAACGCTAATTATATTTATTTGTTTCTATGCAATTTAATTATTTAAAATGTAGCTGAAGTTGCTGTTTCTATTCAATACTGTGTTTTTTACATAATTTTAGCTACAGCTCCATACAAAGAAAAAAAAAATTGGTTACTATAATAAGATAATGAAATAACATAACATGTTGAAAAGGGTCAAACCTGTAAAGTTTACAGGTTTGACCTTTTTCAACATGTTTTGTTATTTCATGCCAGTCAGATTTGGACAGTGTAAACCACTGTCCAAATCTGACTGTCATTTCTGTCACTGTCACATCATTTGGCACAGGGCTGCCAACCCTTTTTAGGGTTCCTAGTTTTTCTACGGAACCCTAGAGGGTGTGACAGACGGACAAACAGACGGCTGTTTGTCCGTCTGTCCGTCTGTCACACCCTCGTCAAATCTACAGTTCATAATCAATTTGTATGAAACTTCGTAGGTAGATGTCTTTTACAAGCCGCCATTAAGCCTGTAGTGTTGTGTGTGTGTAGTGACAGTGTGTTAGCCAGTTTGGCATGTGACATGCCTTTTCAGAAACCGACGGTAAAAGGGATGGAAAGGGAAGCTAAAGTAGAGAATGTAGAGATAGATATATATTATATGCTAGTTTAATAATAATTGTAGGTGTATGTAGGTAATTAGGTATGTTAGTATAATAATGATGTTATGTACAGGCGGTTGGAGATGTTGGCGGCGTGCGAGGCGGGCGAGGTGTTCGCGCTGCTGGAGGGCGGCGCGGCGGGTGCGCGCGACGCCGCCGACGCGCTCGCCGCGCTCTACTGCGGCGTGCGCGAGCCCTGGCTCACGCGCGCGCTGCTGGCCTACCACGCGCGCACCGGCTCCGCGCGCGCGCTCGACCTGCTGGCGCGCGCGCCCGAGCCGCACGCGCGCCACCTGCTGGACGCGCTGCAGGAGCAGCTGCGCGGCGAGCGCGCGCCGCGCCACCACGCGCTGGCCGCGCTCGCGCCGCTCGTGGCGCGCCGCCCGCCCTGGCTGCACCGCCTGCCCGCGCACCCGCTGGCGCGCGACCTGCTGCGCGCCGCGCGCCTCGAGCGCGACGCGCTGCCGCTGCTGCACGCGCTGCTGGCGCTGGCCGCGCTGCTGCCCGCCGCGCCCGCGCTGGCCGCCGCGCACCCCGCCGACCTGGCCGACGCGCTGCTGCGGCCCGCCGCGCTCGAGCCGCCGCCCCCGCCCGCCACGCGCCAGCACCTGCAGCTGGCGCAGCTGGCCCTGTTCCACGCGCTGTACGCCACGCACCCCTGCACGCTGCTGGAGGCGCTGCGCGCGCAGGCCGCCGAGCTGCCCGGCGGCGCGGCGCGCGACGCCTGGGAGCGCGGCGTGGGCGCGCTGGCCGACTCCGTGCGCCTGCACCCCGCGCTGGTGACCGGCAGCCGCCTGCGCGAGGCCGACCCGGCCCGCTGGGCGCGCACCGAGCACCACGACGTGCTGGCCGACTGCCGCCGCCTGTCGCTGCACGCGCGCGCCGAGGACGCCGCGCCCTCGCCGCTGCCCGCCGCCGCGCTGCCCGCGCTGCCGGCGCCGCCGCCCGCGCGCGCCTCGCCCGCGCCCGGCTCGGGCGCGCACGCCGCGCGCTCGGCCGCCGCGCTGCGCCCGGGCGCCGAGCCGTGGTTCGCGCTCGGCGACCGCTGCGGCGCCGACTCCGCGCCGCACACGCCGCTGCCTTCGGACGCGGACGCCGCCGAGCCGCCGGAGGCCGCCGTGGAAGCCACGCCGGAGAACACGCCGGCGCGGGAGACGCGCGCGCAGTTCCGCTTCCCGGCCGAGTCGGGCGCGGTGCGCGCCATCGGGCGGCGCTCGCGGCCCGCGTCGCCGCCGCGCAAGGAGGCGTCGCCGTCGGCGCCGGGCGACGCGTACTCGGCGCGGCTGGCGCGCGTGGCGCTGGAGCGGCGCGCGGCGGACTCGCCCGTGCCGTTCGCGGGCGGGCCGCCGCCCGCAGGCGCGGTGGCGCGGCCCGAGCCCAGCCGGCCGCCGGCGGCCGACGCGCCGGAGCCGCTCAACGTGGAGGACCGCGAGGTGCTGGAGCTGACGGAGCGCGCGCACGCGGCCGAGTGGGCGGGCGCGGCGCGCGCGGCGGGCGGGCGCGAGCGCGCGCGCGCGCTGGACCCGCGGCGCTCGCCGGCGCTGGCCGCGCGGCGCTCGGCGGCGGCGCCGCGCCGCGCGGCGTCGTGCGGCCCGCGGCTGGCGGGCGCGGCGCGCGCGTCGGTGGCGGTGCAGACGGTGGACGCGTGGCCGGAGCCCTACGAGTTCGTCATCGCAGACTTCTTCCGTTCTCTGCCGGACGATACTCGCCGCCAAGTAAGTGAACTTGTACGGTTACTTTCTACGAATGTACCGAACGGAAATGACATAAATGCTATAGTCAATGTGTTATGTACGGCGTGTACGTACTAGTGATGTGCCGGATAATTAAAAATGTAGATCCGCGGATACGGATCTGGATCCGGATAATTGGCGTCAAGATCCGCGGATACGGATACGGATCTTAACTTTCCTACTCAATCAGTGTCGGTGCGCGTGACCTTGAAACGATAGTTGACGCCACTTGACGCTTTGCGTGACAGAACATGTTTCGACTTGCGCTGCGCGGGTCTTTCTTTAATTTTGTTTATAGTTTAGTCATAGTGTGACATTGGGCAGCATAGATAACGTTTGAGTTTGTTGTATGAGTTAAAAAAAATGGCTACAAAGAAGTTTAGTAGTGCAATTTGGAATTATTTCGTGAGGTAAAAGATCCGACAAAAAGTTACGGATACGGATACAGATCTTTTTTTTTCGCGGATATCCGCGGATACGGATACGGATATCCGGAACATCACCAGTAAGTACAGCAGTTTGTATAACTGACTGGTTGTGTAACCGTCGCGAGCAGCACGGACTGTCGTTCAATCCTACCTACTTAGTGTTACTCATAAACTTTGCCGCTGCCGTGTCTACTGCTAACTCCTTACAGTCGTTCAACGCAAGGGTTGAGTTTTCGTAGGTTTATCGTGCGGGGCGTTGCACAGGACAGTGGCAGGAGCCTATAACTGCACATCATTAGGGTTCCGTGGTAAAACTAGGAAGGAACCCTTATAGTTTCGTCATGTCCGTCTGTCTGTCTGTCCGTCTGTCACACCCTCGTAAAATCTACACTTCTTAACCAATTTGTATGAAACTTCACAAGTAGATGTCTTTTGTAAGCCGCCATAAAAGCCTCCAAAAAAGCCATAGGGGTCAGGGTTGTGCGAGGGAAAGGGATGGACACAGGAAATAGACGAAAGCTCATCAAATTATAGTGTATTTTTACTTAATTAACCGACTTCCAAAAAGGAGGAGGTTCTGCATTCAGTTGTTTTTTTTTTTTTTTTTTTTCATGTATGTACACCGATTACTCCGTGATCTCTGCCGATTTACGTGATTATTTTTTCATGTGGTAGAAGAACCTCGCGCGGTGGTCCCATATAAATTTTATTAACTTTGGTTGAGTAGATTTTTAACCAGGTGTAATAAACGGTATTTTTGGTGTATCTCGATGACATCATGACGATGATGAATAAGTGATATTGTCTAGGGACATGAATTCCTGAACGCAATCGATCTCGATATTATGCATACATAACATCACGCCGATATTTCCCGCAAGGTTAGACAGAGGTGTATATAGTACACACAATTTTTTCATGCTTAAGTCGCATTTGATAGAAGGTTAGGGAGCGAGCCTATTGCTATTACAAACTGAAAAAACACTGTTTTTAGGGTTCCGTAGTAAAACTAGGAACCCTTATAGTTTCGCCATGTCCGTCTGTCTGTCCGTCTGTCACACCCTCATCAAATCCACAGTTCATAACCAATTTGTATGAAACTTCGTAGGTAGATGTCTTTTATAAGCCGCCATTAAGGCCTATAGTGAAATTACGAAAAATAAAATTATTAGGGGGGGCCCATACATGAAACTGTGAGATGAAAAAAAATATTTTCGCGCACCCCACCATGTGGGGTATCGTTGGATAGGTCTTTGAAAATAACATGTAGGTTTCTAAATAAGTTTTTTATTTCAGTGCATATTGAGTGAACTAGGAGCTCCCAAAGTCGTTAACAATGTGTCCCCCCCCTGTAATTTTCCAACCACGCTATCGAAAAATCTGAAAAAAATGAAGCTTATAGCATTTAATAAATACTTTCGATTGAAATTGGTTTGAACAAGATACGTCAAAAAATTTTTGAAATATTCACTATTTTCCATTTTGAGTTTGAAAACCGTAAAAATAATAATATCTATACTTATAATAAGAATGTAAATTCCACGTGTCTGTACATTGCATATATTTGCATAAAAATAATATGGGGGACTAAAAATAAGTAATAAAGTAAATTTCTATCATTTTTAGAATTAATGTCTGTCTGTTTGTCTGTCGGTTTGTCTGTCTGTTTGTCTGTGTGTTTGAACACGCATCAAATCAATACTACTGAATTGATTATGAGGAAGTAGAAAGAAATGTATAGGCAGTATTTTGAGGTAACATTTAGTCTTTATTTCATTAAAATCGGTCCATTCTATCAAAAGTTATTACAAAAAATCTATCAGTCAGGAGTAACTTTGCTAACATGTAATATGGTCCACATAATGTATTTGTTCAATCCAATCACCGTATCTGTATCGCCGACGCGTATCATGCGAGTGGTGATACGTAATCATGACACGCGGCGGTCTTGATACACGGTTCGATACCATATACGTGATACGGTCCGTTCCATCTCGAGTCGGTTTTTGTCCGATCGGGAAAAATAATGCATATTATTATGTGGACTCGGCATTACTTGGTCAGTGGCACTAAAGAGTATTGTTGTGTCGTTGTTTGTCAGCAGAGACCTGTCATTAATCTAATAAAAGCAATCAATCAAACTTCATATTTATGTCAATGTAATTACAATAATAATATCAGGGCTTTATTTAAAAATAATCAAAGTATCAGCTCTGTTTAAAAACTGTCCCACTGCTGGGCACTGGGCACGGCCCTCCTCTCAGAATGAGAGGGGATAGACCATAGTGCATCACGCCGGCCAAGTGCGGGTTGGCAGACTTCACACACCTTCAAGAACTTTATGCAGAACTTTCAGGCATGCAGGCTTCATCACGATGTATTCTAAAGCAAGTGATAGTTAATTCTAATACGCACATGACTTTGAAACGTCAGCGGTGCGTGCCCCGGGATCGAACTCGCATCTTCGCCGTGGGAGGCGCATGGTTATACCACAAGGCTATCACTGCATTTTTCATTAAAATCTCTCTTATCCTTAGGAGTGATGGTTTATACACAAGTGATTGATTGCAAATCAAGAAATAGTAACATGTATTAGGGCTTCGTCATATCACCACGTTGCGGCGCCGGCACCGCGATTTTCAGTGCGCCACCGCACCGTTTGTTTTATGGCGTTATTTTCCGACTTCCACGCGGACGAAGTCGCGGGCACAGCTAGTTTCATATAATAATATTATGAAATACAAACTTGTATTTGCGGTCGGAACACTGAAATACTTCTTGCTACGGAACCCTACACTGTGCGTGGTCCTACACGCTCTTGCCCGGTTTTTGTTTACTGAAATGCTCTCATCCACCAACATCAATGACAACATCCACCAATACCTATTTAAATTCGTGGAAGTAATCGATCTCGGTAAAAGTACATAAATGATCAAAGTCGCTCTGTCCATGATTTTATGGTACTTTATTGTAAGAATTAATAACAACAAAAATGGTTACACTACACTAAAAAGATAAAAATAAAAACAGGTTTAAAAAAAACCGACTTCCAAAAACTACACTAAAAACTATGAAATAAAAATGTTAAACTTCCATAAATAAAAATCTAAATGTATATTGAAGTCGGCAGGGCCTAGCATAAATATAAGCAACATTATAGAATAAGGAGGAATGAAAGGAAATTTTAATTTGTTGAGGCGCAAAGCAAGCTGCACGTTCGCTGCACACACTGCGCACGTTCTTCCTCTTCAAAGGCTGAGAGGTAAAAACCTGAAGAAGAGGCCCCGCCGACTTCAATATACATTTAGATTTTTATTTATGGAAGTTTAACATTTTTATTTCATAGTTTTTAGTGTAGTTTTTGGAAGTCGGTTTTTTTTTACTAGATTTTGCCCACGACTCCGTCCGCGTGGACTACAGTGAAATTACCAGTTAAAATGACCTCCGCAGTGTAGAGTGGCTAGTACTACCAAGAGATCAAGCTGTATCTCTGGTTCCTCCCATCAGAATTAGATGAAACGTGGCTTAGATTTTAAGTTGGACCCCAAGCTATCGAACTGTGAAAACCACATCAAAATCCGTTCAGTACTTTTTGCGTGATGCGCGCACAAACAGACAAAAAATCTAAAAAAAATCTTTTTTGGTATAGTTACGTCCCAGTTAGAGAATACAATCCCGGGATCCCGAATCTCGGGATCCCGGGATCCCGACCGTTTTCTGGCCCCGAAAATCCCGGGACTGCACTTGGCTAATCTCGGGATTTTCGGGATTGCCACATACAAGTTTAGTTTATATGCCGTAGTCCGTTGCGCCTTGACGATAACCTTGCCTAGGTTATTTAATAGCATTTAATACATAACGACAAAAAACACTTTTAGATACGCCGTCAATGCCGTCATACGATACGTACTATTCACTACACAGGTACAGTCTTAATATGTTTGTTGTAAACTTAGAAGGGACTTCCCCACTCTGAGTACTTCAATACAATACTCTTAAGGTAATTCCCCAATGAATGAACTAACGGGGGAATCACCCGATCATCTCTTATTATCATAATATTTTTGCGGGTATTTCCCGTCGGGGTTTCCCTGTACGAAAGTATTAAATATGCTACTTTTAAGGTGATTCCCCAAGTCCCCAACGAACCAACAGGGAAATCGCCCGATCATCTCATATCATAGTATTGTTGCGGGTATTTTCCCGTCGGGGATTCCCTGTATGAAAGTATAAATATGCTAATCAGATTTTATTTTTTTCATTTATTATTCTGTCAGTGACGGGTTACGAAGGTTTCGTCATTTAAATTTAAAGTAAATTACCTGAAATTAAGTATTTCAAATGGCGGCAGACTTTGTTAAACATAAAAAAGACAGTGATGCGACGTCAGTGTGGAGTTATTTTTTAGTCGCGAAGGATGGGAATAGTGCTAAATGTAAGCGGTGCCCAGCCATTCTCAAGACTTTGGGTGGATCGACTAAGGGATTACATACACATTTGTTATCAAAACATAACATCAAGGTTATATCAGCTTCAACAAGTCAAGATTCTGAAAATATGAACACAGCTCCGCCGCCAACCAAGCGAAAGTTAGATGATTATTTTACTAAAAGTGCCGACGATAGCCTGGATGATGTTTTGGCAAGAATGGTTGCATTAGATGGATTTCCATTCAGTGTATTCATAGCTTCAGATGATTTGAGAAAATTGCTCTTAGCAAAATACCCGGATTTACCAAAGTCAGCCGTCACTGTTCGAAAACGTGTTATGAATTACAGTGAAAAAATCAAAAAGCAAGTAATTGCAGAATTGAAACAATTGAAAAGTGCAGGTGAAAGATTTAGTCTTTCTTTCGACGAGTGGACTTCAACTTCCAATAAACGATACATGGCTGTCAACGTTCATTCATATAAAAAATTTTGGAACTTAGGACTTGTTCCTATTTACGGAAGTATGACAGCTGAAAATTGTCTTCGTATATTGAAAGAGCGTCTCAGTGAATTTGATATTTCCCAGGAAACTGACATCGTGGCTATTGTAACCGATGGACCGAATGTTATGATAAAGGTGGGGCGGCTTGTTTGCACCGAACATCAACTGTGTCTCGCACATGGTATCAATTTGGCGGTCTGTGATGTGCTTTATGAAAAACATAATTATTTGCAACATAGCCCTACCTCAGATGATACTCTGAATGAACCAGCTGTTACTGTTGATTATATGGACGACAGCGATGATGAACACGATTTAGAAGACTTAGACTGTCCAGAATCAGGTTTAATCGTAATGTCACAAAATGATCTTGCGCCAGAACACGTACCAGAGTTAACACAATATGAAAATATTAATGAGCTGATAAAGAAAATCCGCAAAGTTGTAGTGTATTTCAAAAGATCACCATTAAAAAATGAAACAGTACTTCAAAAATATGTGAAAATTGAACATGGAAAAGAGCTGTCACTTCTTTTGGACTGTAAAACCAGATGGAATAGTCTTTTAACAATGCTGGAGCGATTTTATCTTTTAAAAGCATGCATTCAAAAAGCTCTTATAGATCTCAATCATCCAATTCGTTTAGAAGATGTTGATTTTGAATTGGTAAATAAAATTGTTGATGTGCTGACCCCAATTAAATTGACAGTAGAAGCAATCTGTAGGCGAGATGCTAATTTATGCACAGCTGATGCCGCTTTGAAATTTCTTATAAAACAACTGTCTAGCAAAAACTCAGCACTTGCCAAAAAAATGAAAACATCCTTAGTGGAACGTATAAAGCAACGACGAAGTGATAATTTAACTGGTGTATTGAATTATTTACAAAATCCACGAATGAATGATGAAAATCAGTTGTTATCGGATTTGGAATGGCATGACTTATTTCCAGTTCCGACACAGGCTATAGTGAGGAAGCAAATAAAGAGTATTGTTAAAAGACTTAATAGTCGAGATGACACAGAAGAAGAAGAAAGGTCAGGATCACAAATAGATGATGAGCTAAGGCCAGAAACCTCCCAACCCCAATTGACATTAAAGGAAAAGTTACAGCTGGAAATTAACAAGAGTATGAAATCCCCAGATCCTGATGTACAAGTACAAAATGAATTGGGGTTGGCAAATAGTATTAGACGTGAAATGAGTCTGTTCGAAAATGGAGGAGTTCGTGGATATCACTTAGAAACAGCATACAAGTATCTATTGTCTATTCCTCCAACCAGCGTTGAACCTGAGCGAGCGTTTTCAGCTGCCGCTTATGTTGGCAATAAACTACGAAGCAGGCTTGGAAGTCAAACATTGGATGCTTTGATATTTTTCTGCGATTATATTTTCGAAATACTAAATAGTATATTTATGTTGTCTTTTTAATTTCTTGCAAAAGTATAATTTTTTTGTTTTGTCTTTTTTATTTTCTTATTATTATTGTGATTTGTGTTGACTGTTGTGCAAAGACATTATAAAGTTTTTTAATTACTCAAGTTTTTTTTTAATTTGAGCCCAATTAGAAACCACATAGTCTAATCCCGGGATAGGCCCGGGATCCCGGGATTACGCTTCAAAAATCCCGTAATCCCGGGATTGAAAAACATGCTCGGGATTGTATTCTCTAGTCCCAGTACCCTATCCCGACTGTTTTTTCTGGAATATCTTCAATGTACAGACACAGCTTGTTTACAATTTTATAATAGTATAGAAGTTAATAATTTGACTATAACTCATAGATAATAAGAAAGTGATTGCAGTTTACAAAATATGTTACATAATATTATGCCAAAACACATTTATTTCAATATAATAAACTATAGGTATCTATTACAAGGTGTGCCACGGACGGCGACGGCGATGGGTCCACATTCAAATCCCTTTCATCACTTTGACAGATAGCCGTAATCTATACAATATTATCTAATAATATCTATACCAGCGTTTCCTAACATTTTTCAGCCACGGACCCCTAGGAAATGAAACGCAATCATCAAGTACCCCTTAATAAAAAAACCGGCCAAGTGCGAGTCGTACTCGCGCACTGAGAGTTCCATACCATCCTTGGACCCGTTTTGATCCATACATGTTATGTTGTATTCGTTCGGTATTAATACTTTACTATTTTTTTAAGAAAACTTCACGCTTGACCATTTGATGCTTGAAAATTATATTTCAATCTAAAACTACGTGTATGATCGTAGTGCGGCGAGTCGAGCCAGCCTTGCGAGAAACTGGACGCCTACATGGCGGAGCTGTACGCGGGCCGCGCGACCCGCAGCGGCGGCGCCGAGCTCGCCGAGCAGCTCGCGCTCGCGCACGCGCAGCTCATGTACGAGCGCTGGCGCCGCGACGCGCACGCCGAGCGCAACCGCCGCCTGCTCGGCCGCTGCCGCCAGGTGCGCGCGCTCGAGCTGCAGAACGCGGCGCTGCACGAGCGCGCGCGCGCCGCCACGCGCGAGCGCGACGAGCTGCGCGCGCGCCTGCAGCGCGAGCCGCCGCCCGCCGCGCCGCCCGCCGCGCCGCCCGGCCTCGAGGCCGAGCTGGCCGACGAGCGCGCCGCGCGCCTGCGCGCCGAGGCCGCGCTGCGCGAGGCCGAGGCCGGGCGCGCGCTGGACGCGGCCGAGCTGCAGCGCACGCGCGGCGAGTCCTTCGAGGCGGCGCGCCACGTGGAGGCGCTGGCGCGCGCCGCGCTGGCGGCCGAGCGCCGCGCCGAGCACGTGCGCCGCCTGCGCCGCGAGCTGCTGGTGCTGGCCGAGCGCGAGGCGCGCCTGGGCGCCGCCGCGCGCCGCCCGCCCGCGCCGCCGCCCGCCGACGAGCGCGCGCTGCGGGCGGCGGCGGCGCGCGCCGAGGCGGAGGCGGAGGCCAGCGGCGCGCGCGCCGACGCGGACGCCGCGCGCGCGCACGAGCTGGAGGCGGCGCTGGCGGCGCGCGAGGCCAGCGTGGCGGAGCTGAAGCGCGCGGCGCGGCACGCGGCCGAGGAGGGCGAGGCGCGGCTGCGCGCGCACGCCGACAAGTACGCGGCGCTGCTGCGCGTGGTGCGCGCGGGCGAGGCGCGCGCGCTGGAGCGGCTGGCGGCGGCGCCGGGGGCGGGGGCGGGGGCGGCGCGCAGCTAATCGTGTGCGGGGGGCGCGGGGGGCGCGCGCCCCCGCGGGACTCGCTGAGGACTGGTGTCGCGGACGTGCCGGGAGGCGGGCGAGGAGAACCCTCACCGAGTGCTGCTGCAGTGCAACACCTAGTGTCAGTCGTGCCGGGGCTGGACTTGTGCGGGAATAAGGTGGTTGTAGACAAACTGTCGTTCAATGTTATTATCTTGGCTAAACACACGCGACCATTTACCTAATACGACAAAGCCGCGCGTGCACTCGCGTCAGTGTAGCGCTGCGCGAGGTCGCGAGTGTCGGGTCGGAGTGCCGCTGTGCGTGACGCGCCTCGCTTGTAGGTAGATAGTTTGAACTCTAATAATATGTATCGCATCCTGATGTAACGCTTGTTATATTTAGTTGTTCAATGTACTCGTCGATGACTTTGGTTCTATCCGCATGTAACCTTAACTTTGAATAAATGAAAAACAGATTTTCGTTCAAATTAGTCTTTATCTTTATCATTAAAATCCACGAGCGGACATCGCATAATAATACGTCATACATAGTATATTTGGTACAAAATTCACAACAAAGTATAATATAAATAGTTAAAATATCAACAAACTCTTATTTACAATGTACAAAATATACAAATACGTACAAAAGAATCAACAACATAAGACTACGATATGGTATTTGGTGCGTGCGTGCGGGGCGGGGCGGGGCGGGGCGGGGCGGGGCGCGCTAGGGCAGCGGCTCCACGTAGTTCTGCGGCACGAGCCCCGTCTTGCCGTTGAGCGTGCCGCGCAGCCAGCCCGGCTCGCCGGACGGCGCCACGTTGGTGATGATCTGGTTGGGCTCGAAGGACAGCTCGCCGTCGCTCTCGCCCAGGCACGCGTACAGCGTGCGCACGCGGCCGCGCGGCGGCGGCGACGCGCTCGACACCGACTCGGCCGACGAGCTGCTGGAGCGGCCCGCCAAGTGCGTCAGCAGCTGGTGGTGGTGCGGCGAGTAGCGCGCCGCGCCGCCCCCGCCGCCGCCCAGCCGCTCCACCACGCTCTGCGACAACAACGTAAACATGACACAGGACTTCGTACGGGGGCGGACAATCTGTCCTGGAACTAGCAGTCGTATTCGACAAATTCGTGGTGTATGCAGGGTGAATTTGTCAAGTGTGCGTGGATGGCCAAATCCAAAACTATAAGAAATAGCAAAAAACACTCAAAGGAGTCCCAAGGGATAAAAATAAAAACTTAATTATTAGATTTTTGAAAAATCTATTTTCCTAGCCAGGAATTGAACTCGTTCACTTTCTAAAAAATACACATACTGTATTATTGCACCATCTAATAGTGTCGCTAATAACGATCAAATTCTACACTATCGAATGGTTTTAATAACACAGGTGTGTTCTTTTTCAAAATTAACGGGTTCAGTTCCGGGCAAAGAAAATTTTTTTTTTTAAAATATAATGATGCAGTTTTAGTTTTTATTAAAATCGACCCCGAGACTCTTGAGTGTTTTTTGCTGTTTCTTACAACTTCGGATTTGGCCATTCAGGCCCAGTTGAAACATTCATATACATTCATTCGTATACTGTATAGTAGTAGTCAGATTGATGAACCCCGATCATGAGTATTTTTGACGTGTAGTATCGTTAACGTAAGCATATTTTGAATTGAAAATACACGTTTGTTACACAATATTTATATAAATTAAATACTGAATTAATTTCTCTGTATTTTTTTAAATGTGCAAACTATATAAAATTTTATCAAAATGTTCCAGGACTGCTGTATTTTAAATTCAAAATATGCTTACGTTAACGAAACTATACGTCGAAAAAGCTCATGATAGGGGTACAGTATAGCTATTTAACATCACGCTACGCCCCTTACTTAGGAGCCGACAGCGGGGTTGAACCACGGAACAGCTATATTATGGACTAGCTGTTCCCCGCGGTTTCACGCCCGTTGCTCGGCTCCTAAGGGTCGTAGCGTGATGTTAAATAAAATAGTCTATACTTTTCCTTATGAATCTGTCTATGATAGACAAAAATATTTTTTCTAATCCGACTGCTAGTTTTAGAGATTAGCGCTTTTTTTTTAAAAAATAGAAGCCCCGCACTAGGATTTCTCCTGTATCGTGGGTGCGTTTACAAACACAAATTTCACATACACAAACAGCCAGACCTATGTGCAATGCGGGAATCGAACCCGCGACAGGTTGCGCAGCAGCCAATCTCTCAGCCACTGCGACAACCGTGCGGTCAAACAAACAAACAAACTCTTCAGCTTTATAATATTAGGATAGTTTTAAAGTTATAATACAGTTTACTATCTCAACAAGAAACAAAATTTACCCGAATCGACATAATTATATTATATCGGCCATGTAAAGTTACAAATTTTTCTTTTGGGAATTTAACACGTAAAAGCTAATAACTTTTTTTTAGTTTATTTACCAATTTATAGATAGTATTAATGAAATAATAAACAGTCAGAACTTACAAAATCATTGCGCGCAGAGATGGGCACCGACGTCGGCGATGTTCTGCAACAAACAATGCGACTCAAGTTAACATTGCGACACAACCTCACACATCAACATAACGTGGAGTACTGAGCGCACACCGCTGCTGCAGCCTTCGCTGGCTGGTACCGCGGCATCTTATGATAACCAATCTATTTATCTTGTACGTCTCGTTTCAATATTCGTCTTTACATAAGTAACACTATACGTCCATCAAAACAATTTGATCTAAGTATTTGGTGATTCAATTAATTGCGCACTGTCGAACTACGACTGTCGGAATATCCTCAGTGACGACAGTCAGCCGTCGCGGGCGACGGCTGCACAGCTGACTTGGATCAACAGAAGAACAATATTATAAAGAGACACCAACCCGGCGATCACGAAACCGGACAGGCAGATGATCATGATGCACAGAGAACACGGTACGGTAACAACACGGCACGGCGCGAGTACGTGGAGTACAGCAGCGTGCGGCGGCGGGCACTGCAGTGCGCGCGGCGGGCTCGGCACGGCGCGCTATATACGGCGGCGGCAGCTGTGCCCGCGGCGCACCTGCCGACACCTCACTGATTTCCAACCAGACGGCGACGGCTAATCCATTACACCTTTACAATCAACCATCTTTCGACGAACAAAGGATTTGCACATCCTATCCTATCACGCATTTGATTATGCATCTCGGTGTGATTATTATCGACACAATATATGAAACAGTGATTGTTCAATCAGTATTTACTTAGTAGGTCCACGTGGAACCATTTATGAAACAACTAAGGCCTAGCGCGCACCACGATTTCTTGTCGCGCGACTTGATTTTAAAATCACGCTGTAAAATATCGCAGCTTTAGGCCTAAGTAGGCACGACACATTCAATCTCGGTCTGTATTAAAAATAGCGGTGTTTATGTGGGTGATTATCATATCACACAAAAAAAAAATACAGATTTAAGTATTCATTATTTTAAAAGTGTGATAAAAACGAACATAAAACCGTTCCATTTATTTTTAGGGATCCGCAGTCAACAAAGAACCCTTATAAATAGTTTAGCCATGTCAGTTTGTCTATCTGCGGCCTAACTCAAAGCTATCATTTGGCATGGGCATCTTCAACAAAAAAATATTTTTTAGGTTCCTCTACACGTAAAGTGAGGATGATTTTTTTTTTCAGCTTATGTTTAACTGCTTACCAATTGGAGTAGTTACATGCAAAAAAATTCATTTTCAACCCAAAATTATAGTAAATGTTCGCCAAAATCGCTGCTCTTCCTATGCGAATACAAGTACCATGTGGAGTCGGGATTGGCTAAGTCGGTTCTGCAACCTACCTTTTGAATTATCACATAATATTTATTTGGCGGGAAAAGTATTCTTTTGGTCTAAACCTACATTTTATTGGGGATTAAATATAATGACCACCATAAAATACTTTGATACCCTTAGTTCTTTTACAAAAATATATACTTAACACCAGTAAAATAAAGTCTAAAATTACAATAGTACTAGCTATTTTAGTCACGACTGCACTTCGAATTGTATTCGATCACCAAATGTAATAAATGATCACCAACTCTTAGCGAGCAAATTAATGCGCTATTTCTGCCTAAATAAACCACTATAATGGACATAAAATGTAGGCTTATTACCAAACTAGCTTCCGCCCGCGGCCTTGCCCGCGTTTTTCGGGATAAAAGGTAGCCTATGTGTTATTCCAGACTATAATCTATCTGTGTGCCAAATTTCATCCAAATCCGTCCAGCCGTTTCAGCGTAACATACCTAACTAGGGTCCAAGAGCGAGCGAAGCGAGCTCGGGAACCTAGACACCCCGACACGGACAATTTAGGTTCGAAGGGGTTGACGGGGGCTTCAGTGAGTGAGCAAAGCGAGCGAACGAAGCCCCCGTCAACCCCTTCGTGTTAGGTTACTTTTAACCTTGCAGACGGAAATAGGAGCCCCGCGTAGCGGGGCTCCGTCGACCACCTCCCTCCCCCTTGTAAGTCTGGTATCACTGCTACTCCAAGGCTAAGCCGGTTTCCAACGGCGTTATTTTTGGGAACCGCCGCCGGCTGCGGAGGCGCTCCCTTTACTTTAATCGGATAACGAGATGTTATTTTTTTGCATGTCATTTTAAATTAAAGTATGGTTGATAATTTGGTGTTCATTAACTATTTTTGGGTTAACAATGTTTTTTTGGAGTCAGTAATTGCTTAAATAGGATAGCAAGATGTAAAAACTTTGGTTATAATTTTACATTAAAATGCGGGTTTAGTTTTGGTGATCATTTACTATTTTTGTCTGTTAAATGTTACTATATCTGGTGCTAAGTTAAACATAAGCCATTTTATTGCAAGCATTACAGTTTGGGTAGCGTTAGCACGTAAATTGGGTGTATCAAAAATATCATAAGACCAATAGTTTAAGTACTAGCTAAAAGTAAAAAAAAAAAATTGTGACCTTCAGTAACTTTTAAATTCGCAATGGACATTTTAGACACAATTTCCGATATTATAAAAATAAAGGACATCTTTTGACGTTATTATAAAATAATGTCCACCCACTTATGGAGCAATATCAAACAAAGGGTAAGAGGCGGCAGAGCGCTACATTCTCCACCCTCTAACTAGCACTAGATAATACACAACCCAGATGTTATCATCTCCCTAGGATGACCGGCACGCACACGCACACGCGCGCGACACTAATTAGTAAAAGTAAGGGCACATACTGGCGCTGTCGCTGACAGAGGGTCGCGAGTGTGCGCATAGACTATACACTATAATACGAGTGTGCGTGCATCCCGCGCGGTGCACGGACCCGCAGGTGGCAGGTGAGCATTCCGCGCACGCGCAGCTGCCGCGCGCCGCCGCCCTGCATTCTTATCTCTCGTAAGGTTTCGGACACCCGTCGCTGCCCCGCCGCCCCACCCCCCGCCCCGCGCGCTGCATCTCACGTGTAATACAGTTCTAATGATGGGGGTCACCGCACCACGTCCACGTTCGGACTTTTTAAATAGCAAGAAATCCCAAAATCAATATTAGTTCACATATTTATCTTTAAAAAATGATAATCCTTACTAATATTATAAATGTGAAAGTAACTCTGTCTGTGTGTTACGCAATCACGCCTAAACTATTGAACCGATTCAAATGAAATTTGGTACAGAGATAGTCTAGAACCTGAGAAAGGACATAGGCTATTTTTTTAATGCGAAAAAAGGGCTGTAAAGTGTTGAAATAGGGGATGAAAGTTTGTATGGAAATTACGTCATTTTTAAAGCTAGAAGCTTGAAACCTATTGTGTGGTGTAGCGTAGGTGTACTAAACTTTACCCGTGCGAAGACCGGGCGGGTCAGCTAGTACCTAATAGATATGCGTGTCATGGTGAATATTAAGGGGGAATGGGGAATAATAAGAAGAATGCATTATCTTTCTTCGAACAACTTTAATTTGTTAACGGTTCAATTATTGTCAACGGCATCGCATCGTCGCTTCCTGCCCTTCCTGGTCGCCTTGCGCAGTGAATTAGCGTGCCATGGAGCATGCATATGTACAGGATAACATTTGAATGGTTAAGATTGAAGTCCCCATTGGTACAATACGACTAGGCCGTGAGGTGCGCATTGTGCGCCAGCTGTATACGTTTTTTGTGCGTCTTCGACATCTGCCGGCGCGATCACAATACGTAAGGAACATCGAAAAAAATTAAAGAACGCTCTACTGAAAAGACAGCTTCGCTGACAATGCGATATATCTTATTGAGGGGCAAATATTACAATAATATTACATATTATATATCTATCGGTAATTAATTATATTTAGGCACATAATAAACTCATTATATTTTAAACAAGGTGCCTCCTCATACTGTTTCCATAATCCATACTTAATTATACATGCGAAAGTAACTCGTGTCTGTTTGTTTGGTACGTTTTCACGCCTAAACCGCTGAACCAATTTTAATGAATTTTGGTACAGAGATAGATTAAAACTTGGAGAAAGACATAGGCTACCTTTTGTAGCAAAAATAAAACTTGAGGGGAGTGAAATAGGGGATGAAATATTGTATTAATATTGTATGGAAATACGCTTTTCTTTTTAACCGACTTAAAAAAAAATCTTTATGTTTTTTTATATGGTTTTTGAGAGTGCCCTTACTGCCCATGCTGAAAATGAGGGTGAAATCAAAATTCGAGGTGGCGGTCATGAGAATTTACTAATTATGAGTATCATTTCCATGCTTTTTGAGGATGGATGTATGGATGGATGTTTATTGCTCTTTCGCGAAAAAACTACTGAACAGATTTTGATGAAACTTTACAGTGATATAGCCTAGTGGCAGGTTAGACAGTGGAAATATTTTAAAGGGGCATTGTACTCATCATTATGAACAACTTTTACTATGGGACCAAACCTGAAATCGCGAAAAAAAAATCAGCTGTTTCATACATTTATGTTCACATAACTCAACAAAATGTATGGAACAGCTGATTTTTTTTTGCGATTTCAGGGTTTGTCCCATAGTAAAAGTTGTTCATAATGATGAGTACAATGACCGCTTAAAATATTTCCTGTGTCTAACCTGCCACCCTGTATTCTTACATCAGAATAACACAGAGGTTAGGAACCTTTTATCCCTAAAAATGCAGGCGAAGCCACAGGCGGAAACTAGTATCATATCATGTCAATCAGGCATTGTTATCACGTAAGTAAATATGTTCATTCATATGCTCTTAGACATACACTGACCTTCAGGTATCTGCAGGTAGAAAGTTAATGAATTGGCACCTGCAGTAATTATTTTTGATTGCTTATAGGTACCTACGGTACATGCCTTATTGTACACAATTTTTAAAATGTACGAGTACTCATTCATAGCATAAATCAAAGCCCAATACAAACTTTACACAAAACACGCACCCGCAGTTTGAAAAAAAAAACATGTGAATGTGGATGAAAGAGTGCGCACAGGTGATGCGGCGCGGGCGGTGCGCGGGGTGCGCGGGGCGGGGCGGCCGAGGATAATGACGCGAGGTTTCTTTTAGTGTTTTTGTCGCGAACAGCTGGCGCGCGCAGCCTCCGCCGCCCTGCGCCGGCCGCGGCGCGCGCGCACCCAAACACTGCGGCCGAATTGCGCAATCTCCTAATACATGGAACAGTTTGATTGATAGGTACGTTGCGAACTTGCCGCGCTTGTGGACCGCCGCACTATACTAGCGGCACTGTAAGATGACACTTGTGGCTGCCTACTATATTGTTATTGATCATACAAGTACTTATAGCTTAAAGGTCCGATAGATTATAAGTATTATAGTTCGCGCTCACTCGATACGCCATTACTGCCATTAGTATTGCCGGGCATACACTAATGAAGCACATCAAATGTTCCCTTGGCTGTCAATATTTACGGAATTTCATAAAAAACCGACCAAGTGCGTGTTGCACACTGTAGGGTTCCGTAACAAGCAGTGTTTCAGTTTCCGACCGCAAATATAAGTTTGCTTTTGAAACGTAAAGTTATTTTTGCGGTTGGCTTACTCAAAAGTCAAAACTAAATATCATAAAACTACACAATATAATAATCTTATTCAAACCACTTTTGGTTGGAAGTGTTTTCTAATTCCATCCCGGACGGAGCGGTGCGGTGCCGCAAGTTCGATGCCCGTCATGCTGTGCTCGTGGCTGAGTCGGGGCGCGGTTCAACACAGATATCTGCATCCCCAGTGAAGCCGTCAAGTAATATGTAAGGCTGCATTACGTGACGTTCAAAGACCGCAATAATATCCCTCTTCACTGAGTAACGGTTTTGTTCAGACTAATTACTAAGATATGAAAAACCTCAGGTACCTGGGCTCCAGCGGCGAGCCGAGACGGGACTAGCCGGCGCGCGCTACAATGGGGTTGTTTTTAATTGTCGTTCGTTCGACGGCTATCTTAAATTAGGTGTATTCCCGTTGGCCCCACTGGCCGTGTCCCCAATATAATTTCGCGTTTATTTTGACGATTTTTCCAATAACAATGAAACACGATTTAGAGCCGAGGGCTATCCAAGCGAATAAATATCAAGCAAAAGTAACTCCGTCTGTTACGTTTTCACGGTTATCGCTTGCCCGCGCACGCGCAGTCTGTGGTCACTTTGTCATTTTTAGGGTTCCGTACCAAAATGGTAAAAAAGGAACCCTTATGGTGCGACTTCGTCCGTCTGTCTGTCTGTCTGTCTGTCACACCTGCTTATTTCAGCAACTACTAATGCGATCGACTTGAAATTTGGAACAGTTATAAAAAATGCTAGCCAAACTTTATTGAAAATGAAAAAAGTCAAAAAATGTTTTTATTTTCATTGCAAAAGGGGCCGGAGTGGGGGTCCGAAATTTCAAATTGGGGTTACTAGGTCAACTGACATATCATATGAAAGGGCTTGATTTGCACATTTCAAAATATATTTTTATTTTATTTTATGTTTCACAGTTTTCGACATATGATGAAAAATGTCTGAAAAAATACCATTCCCCCCCCCCCTTATCTCCGAAGTTTGCGGAGCGAAAAAACTTTTTTAACAAAAAATAACCGACTTCAAAAAGCCACTACACAGAAAATAATAATTTTGGTTTCGGAAGTCGGTGGCTTTGGTTTTTGTTTGCTTTTTTTGCCACCGACTTCCGAAACCAAAATTATTATTTTCTTTGTAGTGGCTTTTTGAAGTCGGTTATTTTTTGTTAAAAAAGTTTTTATTTTTAACCGACTTCATTCCCTTTTCTCTCGCGTTAGATTACTTTGACGACTTCGTTCAACAGTAAATCTTCTACGGAGTGTGTACATTTATGCATATAACTTTGTACATAGGAATGATTACATAATGTATTATATACTAAAACCTTCCTGAAAGTATGTAGATTACGTTAGTGAAAACCCCATCCAAATCGAATCAGTAGTTTTTGAGAAAATCGCGCACATACAAACATACATACATACATACATACGGAACGAATACAGAACCTCCTTTTTTGAAGTCGGTTAAAAATCTGAAATAATTAGAGTTGATAGGAATTGACCCAAATATTGCACCAAAAACAAAATGATGTTCCTACATAGTGCAGTTTTTTCAAAATTCCTTGACAAACAAACTTAGTTATGTGGTCCGGTTTTTTTCACTTTATACGTCCAAAACTGATACGGAACCCTCGGTGCGCGAGTACGACTCGCACTTGGTCGGTTTTTTTTATGTACTAAGCGCTTTTCACTCTTTTCGTTTTTCGTCCACTGCGTTGAGGTCAATGAAAACACCCGTTCCACTGGTTCCACATAAGCATTGTGGCCTGGGGCTGATGCAAACAGAGATTGGCACATTTTGAGACTTGCTTTTCTTTCGTGTAGGTAAGCAACTATGCATATCTAACTCCCATGAAACCGGAACAACTAACTTACTGACCGGGACACGGGGACACAACGCTTCAAACCGGGACATGTCCCGGTGTACCGGGACGTATGGCAGCCCTATGTGGGCGGGCTGTGCGTCGCCCGCTGCCGATGTAGCATGCGCTGCATTTACTACTACTAACTAGTAATTCGATCGGCCCTGCCTGCCCCGGCCTGAACTAATAGCGTACAAGTGGCAGCAGTAAGTAAACGACTTATTACACAAGACTGAATTTTGTCATTTCTAAATAAAGATGAGTGAATTACTTTACTTATTAAATACAGTAGCACTCGTGCCGGCACGACTGCACCAGCGTGCCGCTACACGCACCTGGCCAGTAGCGAGCACCGCTTCAACGACTAGTTTATAGGACAGTTTATACATTATCTCTACATATTATAAAACAGTCCCTTCGCCGCGTGTGTCTGTCTGAGCGCGATAAACTCAAAAAACTACTGCACGAATTTTCATACGGTTTTTTCACCAATGGACGGAATGTTCCATCGTCATAAATATTTAATGGAGATGATTTTTACCGTTTACAGTATCTTATTTAAAGGTGTAGGTACTTTATGAGATAATGCGATGTAATCAACGCGCGACGGAGTGATTTAATAATTTGTGAGATTGCTTCTTATGAGCGAATTTCGCGTGACTCGATTCATTCATAAGGATAAACTAAACTTTCCGTGCGAAGCCGAGGCGGGTCAGCTAGTATATGTATAATACGTAATTATTAATTTATGAAGATACCTAAAGCACAAAAATCTCGATACTTTGCTATGTCGCCAAATCAGTAGATTGCACGCGTGCGAAGCAGGGCGGATCGCTAGTATTTATCTAGCAATCATCACAAACAGCAGGCGCAGGAGCCCGCACAACGTAGGATATCTACTAGCTACTGCGAGATGGAGGAGCATTCCAAGTCAAACATGTTCGTTTTACATTCTTCGTGTTTTATTATATTCACCAGTGGTCATTTTCACTAAATGGTCATAACAATAGGTACATAAACACGTTTCAGCATGCACATCTATTACAAGTAAACACTAAGTACACAATCCGACCATCACTGTTCGTTCCAAAAGTAGAAAACTACTTACGAATAAGGATACATAATTATAACACATAGCTCGTCATACGCTAATTGTATGAGCAACACAAACACATCGAAATTGTCCGCGCACTAATGAAGGAGCCCCAGCTGGCCGGCGCAGGCGACCGCTCTCTGACATCACGTCATACATAATCATGTCATGCCGGAAACTGGTTTTAGTAATCATTTTTCGGAGACAGTTCTGTGTTATCACGATATTTTATTTCAACTTAGGGTACTAATTTAGCTTCGCAAATAGTGTTCGCAAATATTACAGACAAACGAATCAAGTAAAAAATGATCAACAGACCCATCTAGCGGCGTGACTATGAACTACTTATTCGTTAACATTGTTAGTGAAACAGTCAGAAGTCAGTGCAGCGCAGTACGTACCTGAGCGCGCCGTTGTGCGGCGGGGGCGGCGCGGGGGGCGCGGGGGGCGCGAGGGGCGCGTGCGGCGGGGGCGGCGGGGGCGCGTCGAACACTTGCTCGTAGTGGTCCAGCAGCGTCTCCACCAGCACGTTGTAGAACTTGAGCTCGAGGATGGAGGCGACGGTCTCGCGCTCCGGCCGCAGCAGCGTGGGCCCGAAGCACACCGCCAGGTTGGACGCCGACATCAGGTTCTTGTCGCAGCGCGCCGCCACGCTGCGGACACCGCGCCGTGAGCGACCGAGCCGGCGCCGCCGGACGTGCCAGACCGCTTTCAACTAACATCACCACTTGACCATCCCTGCGAGGTTTTTTATTTTTGGACGCCTTTAAAAGCACTGATGGATGGCGAAGTGCGGATGTTCGTCCAAATGTTTGTCACGTCTGGCAGCCGCGGTAACTGCTTAGCTTGACCAGACTAAAGTTCATGCGAATGGTACTGCACTATCTGTTGCTGTGTGTTTTGAATAGCATTTAAAGGACTGCACATGCGCGTGATTCTGCAGGCTGGTCAAGCTAGTCAAGTAACGATTGCGCGTATTGTACCAAGCTAACAATCCTCCACCTGTTTCGGTTATAATCGGAAATAGGTAATGAAATAGGCGGCGGAGGTGGTGGCGCATGAGTGAGTGCCGGGCGTGCGGTACGTACTTGCGCAGGTGGCGCACGACGAGCGCCAGCATGTCGCGGTTGGGCGGCGGCAGCGCGCGCACGAGCGCGGCCACGCCGGCGGCGCGCTCGGCGCGGCGCTCGCACTTGGCGGCCGCCAGGAACTGCGCGTGCAGCGCGCGCGTCAGCAGCGGCTCGGGCAGCGCGCGCAGGTAGCCCTTGAGCGCCGACGTCAGCGTCTTGGTCTCCCACTCCAGCGGGTCGTCGAGCGGCGGCGCGCGGCGGCCGGGCGCGGCGCACGCCACCAGGCGCGCCACCTTGGACGCCACGCCCGCCACGCGGTACAGCCCCTGCTCCTCCAGGCCGCGCGCCTCGATGGCGGCCAGCACGCGGCGCACGAAGCCGAAGCCGGCGTCGTCCAGCGCGGCGGCGGGCGGCGCGCGCGGCGCGGCGGGCGGCGGCGCGGCGGGCCCGGTGACGGCGCGCAGCCAGGCGGCGCGGTCGCGCTCCGACAGCGCCTGCAGCGTGAGCGGCGGCCGCTCGCGCTCGGCGGGCACGCACTCCCAGCAGAAGCGGCGCTCGGCGGGCTCGGCGGGCGCGCGCGCGCCGCACACGCACAGCGCGTCCGCGCCGCCCGCCGGCTTCACGTGCATCTGGTTGTACGGCGTCAGCGCCAGCTGCCGCGAGCTCTTCTCGTACGTGCAGTAGTGCTTGCTCCACGTCGTCGTGCCGAACGCCTCTGCGCACACGCGACGCACATACATATCGTAACTATACTATACGTAACAAAAAAACAGCTGCACCAAACATTTTGTTCAGGTAAGTGAACATAAATGTATGCAGCCCCGGATCTAGAGGGGGCTAACCGGGGCCCGTGCCCCGGGCGGCAAGTTCAGTGGGCGGCAAATTCAAGCTCGGTAGATGAATACACTGAGTAATGTATTCGTCTACCAAGCGTAGTAATCGCAAAGAGCAGCGCTAGACCGGTCGTTGTTCTTTAGGACAAGCCTATGTCCATCGGCAGCAGTGGGCGTGTTATGGGTGAAAATGTGAAATGATAATGATAAAGGTCAAAATATAGTCGGGCGGGGCGGCATTTTTCAGTTTGTGACCCGCCTCGAAATAATTCAAGATCCGGGGCTGAATGTATGAAGCAGCAGTTTATTTTTTTCACGATTTCAGCCCTAGTAAAAGTTATTTATAATGATGAGCAGGTCAATAATGCTCGTTCACTACTAATCACGATTCATGTAAATAAATAATCACACTCGTTGACTAATGCACGAATTAGTTTCATTTCATATTTAGAAAAACTTTTACAATATCGTAGGATATTTAGGGGAAAGGTGTACGAGATCATCCGTTGAGGTAAGATGATCCTTTTCAATTACAACGAAACTACCAATCCCATCTAGTGGTTTTCTTCGTTATAACGTAGCCCCCGACACCCTCCCGCTGTTGCGGACTTCTGAAATAACATATTTTGTATGTCAGAAAGCTTATAAGCTTTCTACACTGATCACGCCATCATATCAGAAAACATATCCTATAGGATATGCTTTCAAACAAAAATTTTGAAACTTGGGTTTGGGGCAAGATGATTCTTTTTTGGTGTACAAAATGATCCGTAGTAATCGTCTTGTACATCCACAATCGATCGACACGGGTTAAAGAAGAAAAACACAAAAAAAGAAGAAAAACACGAAAAAAAAACAAAAAAAATACGAAGAATTACACAAAAAAAGAAGAAAAAACACAAAGAAAACACGAACAAAAAGAAAACACTGCGATGTAGATATTTTTTTTTATTTTGAGTTTTGTGTCAGGTAAGAATACCTATATTATTTTTGTAGAAGATTGCATATTTTTGTTATCTCACTAAAATTATTATAGAAATCAGGTATTGAGAGGACTTTTCAGTTTATGTCTAGATGTGTAAGAAAAAATAAATATATTAAGACTATTTTACTTAATCTCGAACTTTATAAATATTGGAAACCCTAACAAGTTGTTGTTGTCATTGAATCCTACGTAAATCCAAAATATTCCCGTGGATCATCTTATCTACACCAAAGGATCATCTTGGACACCCCGGTGTCCATAGGATCCCCGTAGGATTTAAAAAAGTTAAAATATTCTAATGGAGAATTAATACCACTTTAAGTACCTACACCAATAGCTAGATAGATACATTTTCCATCAGTAAACGCTTTTATATCTGGAGTAATTTGAATATCCTTTAAATTATTAGCATTCTCCGTCGGGCGGATCATCTCGTAGACCGTTCCCCTACGACAAGTATGTGCAGTACAAGCGGCGCGACTCACTCTTCTCCATGAGGAACAGGTATCCGGCGCGCGACACGCCGCCCGCCGCCTCCTCGGCCGCCGCCTCCTCCTCCTTGTTCTGCGCACACAACACCGCGTTACACGCACACACACACGCGCGCCACAGCCGGGCCGCACAGGCACACTCACCATCTGGCGCACCTCCATCATCTTCTTCATGAGCGACTCGGTCTGCTTGCTCATCTCGTCGAAGTTGCTCCGCGTCTGCAAGCGGCGGCGGGTTAGTAAGCTACACTCGCACTCGCACTCGCATGCGTCTCGCTCGCACTAGGTACCCGCTGGATGCGCAGCTGCAGGTCCTGCACGCGCGGCTCGGCGTCGGCGTGCACGTCGTGCGCCGTGTGGTGGAAGGTCCACCAGCCGAACACGAAGCCCAGCAGCGTCTCCACCAGCTCGAACTTCTTGCGCTCCTGCACGGCCTGCAGCTGGAACACGTACTCCAGCGACGCCTGGCAGAAGTCGCGCTCCGCCATGTCCATCGCCGCGTCCGCCTGCGCACACACCATGCGCTCGTTATTGTCGTTCAACATCTTTATATGAGTTTTTGTGAATTTGAAACATGTCAAAGCCATGTTATGTCAAAAGTCAAAAAGTCAAAAACATTTATTTCAATTAGACCATTTACAGGCACTTTTGAATAGTCAAGCAATAGTTGTCAGTCAGTTTGTCCGTTAGTTGAAGCTAGTTGTCCGTTCCAAAACGTAGATTCCTATGGAGAAGAACGGACAAGAAACTCCATGGTTACTCTTTTTCAACTAATTCAACTATACAATTTCTTTGTTTACATTTATGCCCTAATATGTGAGAGCAATGTGAGATATTTTAAAAATCCCTTAGGATAAAAAATAAAATCAAAGGTAGGTACTAAAATAAAATAAAAATCATTTAAACCTGTAAAATGTCAAAATATTGCTTGAGCAGTCAAGAGATGACCAGTATCGACTGACAGCGCCCGTTCACGGACATGACGCGTGCATCAGCACCGTTTAACTCAACCATTTTGGAGGGAATCGAACGATCCAATACACACGCCACCATCAGCGGTACATTAAAGCGAGCATGACATGCTCTCAACTGTCATACTACAATCAGCTTAAAACATTGTAAATATCTACATGGTACTCACATTCACAAATCTCAAAGAAATTTACTTAAATATACAAAAATAATGTTATTTATAACTATACAAGAGAAACCAGCTTACTTAGAAACGAACAATTAATTCATGACAATCTCTGGACTGATTACCTATAAATGTCAGAAGAATAATAAAATTTACAAAGTCATAAAGGGGAACTTCAAGAGCAGTTATTAACTCCGATTATATGAGTCTAAGTGGTTGTGGAGCAGGACCAGCATTAAGCCAAGCATCTTTATCAGCAATATAATCTTCTAGTTTATAATATGCTTGCCTACAAAGTGTGCGTTTTATACAATCTTTGAATATATTCTCATTTAATTGGAGAACGTTGGGAGGTAGTTTATTATAAAATTTTATACAGTACCCCATAAAAGATGTATGTACTTTCGATAATCTGTAGCGTGGTTGAACTAGTTTGTTCCCATCTCGAGTATTATAATGGTGTCTTTCACATCTTTTACTAAATAGATGTAGATTTTTCCTAACATACATTATGTTTTCGTAAATGTATTGGCAAGGCACCGTCATGATGTTTATTTCTTTGAACAGTTCTCTAAGAGATTCGCGACTGCGGAGCTTATAAATGGTATATATGCTTCTCTTAAGTTATTAAATATGTAACAGATTCTCAAATCTCTAATAAAATTAATAACTTAAGAGAAGCATAACATGGCTTTGACATGTTTCAAATTCACAAAAATATACATTTATAATGTATAAATGGTCATATCGCATCGATGTTGTATAACTGCAAAAATATAGGCATTGAATTGGAGTCTGTAATGGTTTCCGATAGATGTCGCCAACGCTCGTAAGAGGCGTTGCAAAGGGATCTCAAAATTCGAGTTGACCGAGCAGGTCGCGGTGGCTTAGTTGGTAAAGCGTTGCCACGGTTCGCCAGATATCGCAGGATCAAATCCTGCTCGCGACATTCGATTTTTGAGAATCTCTTAAATATTTAATAATCATTACTTATATGAGATTTGAAAACAACTGACACGGCCGGGACTTGACCTCGCCACCTTGGATCGCTCTGACCAGCGAGCCACCGTGTCACACCTCTGTATACGCCTTTTATGAGCCACTTGTTTTTAAGTCCTAAAAGCTAACAGTGAAATTATCAGCAAAATCGAACGAACTTTGCTTGAGACTTTGTTGCTTTTTTGTTGCTAATTTGTTGCCAAAAATTTAATTTTGTTGCTCCAGCCGATTCCTCAAAAGCGACGTTAATGCTAACTTTACATTAAGATAGGTAGCAAAAAATATTGCAAAACGTGGACAATTTGTTGCCGATTAGTTGCCTAAAAAATAATTTTGTCCCAGGGGTCGCCAACCTTTTGACCAAAAGTTGCAATTAACAAAATTGACCTATTTTTAAAGAGCCACGAAAATTGTTTGTTCCAATATGACAGTAGGTATTTGCTTATATAAATGTATACTTATTTGATTTTTTATTTAAAATAAACGACTGACAACACGTCGCGGCAGGGGCGGTGCGGGTGAAACGGAAGTGGAAGTGACTGAGAGATAGAGATACTGAGATATATAGATTTTTAAGGCTTTTCATAATAAAATAATATTTTTTGCGTATGGAACTGGAAAGCCGCAACTTGACATCAAAAGAGCCGCAGGTTGGCGACCTACCCTAGCCGATGCCTCAAAATCGCCGCTCGCTGGAGTGCGCGGTCACAGCGCGCCTGCCGAGTGCGCCGCTCACCAGGAGCTCGTCCCGCCGCGCCGCGGCCGCTCTGATATCAGACCCTCAAGGCAGTCACACGATAAACTCAAACCCGCGAACCGTTGGATTCCAGTAGCATACAGCCATTTGTTATGGATATGTGTAAGCTCAAAACGGTTACCTCTTGGAACACCGCCTCCGGCTTCTTGGTGGAGAGCGACAGCGTGCGCTCCTGGCTCTGGCAGAACTTGGCAGTCTTCTTGTCGAACTTCTTCTTCCCCTCCTGTAACATGGACGCGGTCATTAGTGAGGTGCCTACTGCACGGTGACGTCACCGCGCGGCGCACGTGTCTCACGCGGCACGGACATACCTAATCGTATTATGATGCGCTACTGTCGGCCACACGATCTGTACTATGTATGGAATCCTAGCAAGATCATTGCAATGAAATTATATTTATTCTGTAAATAGGTTACAAGCAACAATTTTTTTTAATTAAATGAGGTGGTGTTTCCTATCTGACTAGGTACCTACCTTTATTATGAAACACCGAAACAAACTCAAAAACACATTGTTGACAAATGGCAAGTCGTAGGTAAGTAGGTACATTACCCGCAAACTAAGTTGGCTGCCCGACACTGACACCAGGCTCACCAGACTTTCTTTTAATAAAGTTCAAAATACACAAACAGATACTGATACGATACGGACGCAGAAACTGTGCCTTTTTTTTACCCGCCTACTAAAGTGTTATTGGGAAGATAAGGTAAGTCTGAAAGATGCGCAGTCAGGAGAGCGGTTTGTAATAATAAGTGACGTGGTTACCTTGACGGCGCCGATGTGCTCCTTGCGGAAGCGCTCCAGCGGCTGGATGATCTGCTCGTGCGCGCGCCCCAGCTGCAACAAACACGAGCGAGACGTCATTCACCACACACCTACCGTACAGTAGAGGTACGCCGTGAGGCATAGGTACCTACTTAGGGCATGCGTGCGGTGACTTGCTGGACTTGCATTATTATGTACATGCCTCATTTCATTTCTCATTCAAATTGACAAACGGCGGTTCATAATGTTTATGCTAAGATGAAGAAAGGTTATGTGAATAAACCTACATTAATAAATAAATAAATGTTGCCATCTATCAAGCGGGGTAGTCCTCCACCTCCAGTGACACACGGCAGCTGAACAAATGCCTCTCAAATGTCAACAGTAAAGTGTCGCATACAAGTGACACAACGCGGACGGAGAGCGCTGCGCCGCTTGTGCCGCTAATGAGAGCTCAATTATCTAAGTAGTGTGAATAGGTATGTGTGGTAGGTACACAGCCGTATATAATACTAGCACTTTGCCCACCGACTTCGTCCGCGTGACCCGCAGGAACTGTGCATTTTTTCGGGATAAAAAGTAGCCATGTTACTCAGTGATAATGTAGCCTGCTAGAGGTGTAAGAATTTTTAAAATCGGTCGAGTAGTTTCGGAGCCTGTTTAAGAATAAATTCAAACATAAATAATTTGTTGCACTTGCAACAATATTTTATTTTTATGTAATGGCAACATTGGTTGCTTCTTCCTGTTCAAATTTTTTCTATGTCAACGGTGCGTGATCATGAGTTTGTAAAAATTAATTATTACAGTTTGCTGCTTAAAATCTTACGGCATTTTTATTAAACATGCTGTTCGTGGTCCTTCAAACATTTTTCATGCACAGTGCAGTATTTATGTCGCGTATTCACGGAAATCAAAGCTATTGCGTTGCATAGCTATTGCGAGCCGGTGGTGCGTTGTTGCTGCTGCAGAGCTGCCATGGCTGCCATAGTCATATCATTCTGAAAGCTTTCATCGAGATTGCATTCGGATTCGAATGTAAAACAACAACATAACCTGCGATTATCGGTCCGGTTCCAGTGTTTCTAAGTTTTGTAAAGTGCGCGAGTTAGTAAATCAGACTGCGTTTGGGTGTTTTCGTGTGTGTTTGTGCGGAACGTGTCTACCATGTCGACCACGGAGGACGCGATTAAAAAGTTGCGTCTCGCCCGAGCCCAACAAAAAGGTACCATAACACGTATCGAAAACTTCATAAGTGATCCAAGTAATATTGCGTCTGCATCTATTGAGATGATACAAGCTCGTATTGAAAAGCTGAATACAACCTTCCAAGAATATGAAAAAACTCAATTAGATATTTTATCTTTAGACGAAAAAGACAAAGAGAATGTTGCAATCTTGGAGGATAAATATTTTGTTGTTATCTCGAAGTTAAATTCAGCTTTAAGAAACTTAAGCACATCTGAGGTAAAACAGTGCCCTAATGTTTCAACATCCAAATTACCTAACATAGAAGTCCCAACATTTGATGGGAAAGATTTTACAAAATATACTCCATTTATTGATTTATTTATGGCTGTTATTGATAAAAACAAGACACTCTCAGATGTGCAAAAGTTGTTTTATTTGCGAAAGTTCTTATCAGATGAAGCATTAGCAGTTATTGTTAACTTACCACTTGTAAACGAATCTTATAAAAAGGCTATTGAACTTTTAAAGAAACGCTATGACAACAAGTCCAGATTAATATTTAACCATATAAATATTTTATTGCAATTGCCCGTTATACAGAAGAGTACAGCAGCCTCTATAAGGTCGTTTATATCTCAAGTACAACATTCATACCTAGCTACTCTCCAGAGTTTGTGAACCACACAAGTTAAAAAATCATGAACTATGGTGGCATGGTCCGAAGGAATTGTTGAATAAAGACTTCAAGCACTCCGTAAGTAGTGTTGAATTTCCTATTCCTTATTTATTAATTAATGTCTGTGATGTAAATGAACCTGCTTCCAAAAAAGATGCGCCATTGTTAAATGATTTAATTGAAAAAATATCTGATTTTAGTAAACTTCAGAGGGTTGTTGCCTATATAATGCGATTTATTAAAAATTGCTCTAAAAATATTGACAAAATCAATGGTTCGTTAAAGCCTCAAGAGTTGCGTGACGCATTGTTGGTGATAGTTCGTAGTGTCCAAAGAAAATACTTCTACAAAGAAATAGATTGTCTTAAAAATAATTCACCAATCAAATCAGGTTTATCATGTTTGTATCCCTTTCTAGACCAGGCAGGTGTGCTCAGAGTTGGTGGCCGGCTTCAATGTGCTTTAAATATGCCATACGACAAAAGACACCCTGCCATACTTCCTAAATCTTGTAATTTAACAGATATCTTAATTAGAAATGAGCACCTACGTCTGTTGCATGCTGGAGCAAAATTGGTATTGAGCTCCCTTTCACAGAAGTTTTGGCTTATCAGTGGTATACGTGAAGTCAAGAAGGTGGTAAACAAGTGTGTTACATGTTTTCGTTTAAAAGCTGTGGCTGCAAAGCAGCTTATGGGTTCTCTCCCCCAGGAAAGGCTTACTGCCGTCAGGCCATTTAATGTGGTTGGTGTGGACTTTTGTGGACCCTTTAATGTAAAAGCTTCTAGAATCAGGAAACCATTAATCACTAAAGGCTATGTTGCACTATTTGTCTGTTTTGCCACGAAGGCAATCCATATGGAGCTGGTCAGTGACCTTACAACTGAAGCCTTTTTAGCATGCCTCAAGCGATTCATAGCTAGAAGAGGGATGCCAGAGAAAATATTCTGTGATAATGCTAAAACCTTCAAAGGTGCTGCTAATGAGTTAAATGCGCTATATAAATTGTTTATTTCAAAAACTCATATAGATATTGTGAATAATTATTGTACTCCAAATTTCATAAAATTTAAATTCATACCTAGCTACTCTCCAGAGTTTGGGGGCCTGTGGGAGGCAGGGGTTAAGAGTTTCAAATACCACTTTAAGAGAATCGTTGGATCCATTGTCTTGACCTTTGAAGCATTATACACTGTTATCACAGAAATTGAAGCAGTGCTAAACTCAAGACCTCTCCTTCCCTTGAGTTCAGATATATCAAATTTTGAGTATTTAACGCCTGGCCACTTCCTCATAGGATCCTCTATGATGAGTTATCCTGAACCTGATGTATCTGATCAATCTATCAATAGATTAAAGTTTTGGCATGTTTTATGTAAAATTAAGCAAGACTTTTGGAAAGTCTGGTCCAGAGATTACCTTGCACAGCTTCAAAGCAGGCCTAAGTGGCATCATGTCAGTACCAACTTAAAGGAAGGTGACCTGGTAATTGTTCGTAGTGATAATACTGCTCCATGGACATGGCCCACGGGAAGAATTGTCAAGGTTATTCCTGGACCAGATGGAATGGTCAGAGTAGCAGAAATTAAACTGCCAAATAATAAAATATATGTAAGATCTCTCAGAAAATTGTGTCCATTACCACTAAATTAAACATAATTTAATTAATCTTACTCATACTTGTTGTTTAGAGGCTCATCTTAATTTTTAAAAGTAATTTACTTGTTACATGACTTCGGACCAACTGTGTTTAACTATGTTGATATTATTAATTTGTTCAGTATGTTCTTGTAAATTAGCTGTTTCAGTATTAATGTCTGTTTTGCTGTACCGGTATGGTCATGTGTAAAATAACTTTCTATACATTTAAAGAAATAATTTTTGTCTCAAACATGGCCCCGGCCCAACTATGTTTAAGAATAAATTCAAACATAAATAATTTGTTGCACTTGCAACAATATTTTATTTTTATGTAATGGCAACATTGGTTGCTTCTTCCTGTTCAAATTTTTTCTATGTCAACGGTGCGTGATCATGAGTTTGTAAAAATTAATTATTACAGTTTGCTGCTTAAAATCTTACGGCATTTTTATTAAACAGAGCCTATTCGGTACAAACAAACAATCAAAAAAATCTTTCCTCTTTATAATATTAGTATAGATAGACTCGGTGCAGTACCGGCGAGCGAGTGCGCGTGAGTCAGCGCGCGCTGGTCGATTGTCACCGCGGTCATCTCTGCGACAGCTATCTGCCCGCCGGAGCGCATCGCGTGGCTACACCCGCGCCGCGACCACTCACAATACACGCATGTGTTATCGATGACACTCGACAGTAACTACTATCTACAACCTAACTATTATTATGCATTATCGCGCTGGTACTTATTATATTCGCTGTGTCTGTGCGGATGCGTGGATGCACCACACCCCACAGTGCGAGACAGCTCACAGTTCACAACCAGGTTCACGAGTCTGCTGACCCGAGCGCGTGGTATACCTACTCTTGGAACCAAAGCTCAAAGTGATGACAAATTGAGGACAAGTAGCGCACTACACCGAGACACGGACCAGGGCAGCTCGCAGGAATGTGCATTGGGGTCAACGCGTCCGTCTCACGAATTAAACTAATACAATAGTGTTGTTATTTAGCAGCAAGTGTTGGAGGGAGGACAAGGTTCAAACATACAATCATAATACTAAATTATTTAGAAATTCCCCAAAACGTTAAGCGCTGACAGATTTCGGCTTGGATTTTTTTTCATTTTGACCCTCCCCCTCCCTCTCCCAATAATATTGGATGACCGTTCAGACCCTCCCAAAAATAATTTCCTTGACCTTATACCTATACCTCAGAGATCATAGAAACAAGGAGATGTGCCAAGGCGCTATCGAGCTTGATGCCTGGTCTTGAGCGTAAAAAACGTACGCGCTGGCGACGAACCGAACACGATCGATGGTATAAATACAGTGTTTTAGTTTAGTGCTAGTGTTGAGTGACGATTAACAGTGTTAGATTGAGGGTGTGCGGAATGTTGAATGCGTGGGAGATCTTTTTATTCACAAGGAGCGCTTAGGTAATTATGCGCGTAATTGTGTCGAAAAATGTCCTAAAAGTGGCATCAGTTGTTCCCGTACTAATTTGCTATGATGGCCTATCTCCTTGTTTCTATGATCTGAGACCTATACCTACTCTATTAAGGATTCTGACTCATTAATGACATAACAGTCGCGCTCGTGAGTCGTGCTCGTGCCGCCCGCGGACATGCGCCGCATACGGACAGGCAGCAGGATTCAAACATGGACTTTACACGCACTTCATTTAGAATGTCAACATTTCTAAAACAAACGGTATCTTTGTAATTAACATACTTATTGAAGTGGGTCTGTCTATAATACGCAAAACAAGAAACTCGATATTCAAAATCAAGAGCAAAAATACTTGTTTGATAACAACATAAAATTATAATGAACACAATATCAAGTCATTGGGAGCAGTTTTACTTTCGCTGCGCCTGCGCGGCCGTGGCGCGGGCAGGGGTAGCGACCAGCTCGCCCTGCCTAGCTACTAGGGCTTCCAGTCTCGAGTCCCGGGACCAGGTTTCGAGACTCGACACGGTCACGAAATTCCCAGGAATATCGAGACTCAGAAATTTTCGATTAGCTACTTTAAAAATAATGTTATTTAGGTTACCTAGTCAGTAAGTAACATAAGAATTCGAACAGATAATAACTTTATTTTTATCACAACTTCTAGTGTGATAAAAATAAAATTAATAGATATCTCTAAATAAGAATATAGATATCTCTAAATTGGAGTAAGATTATGATAATTTCATACATTACCTAAATGCTTACCTACGCCTACGTAGAACCCTCATACATATGAAGGTACTAGTAGATTTACAAAAAATATTTTTTTAAACAATTTTCGAATAGGTAGGTACATATTTTATCATATCGCCAACAAAGTAGGTACCTATTATAAACATTTTTTATCTCTGGATCTAAGTACATTATTTTGATCTTCGGGAGTTCTACTCATGCATTTGAAAACATTTACTCTATCGATTAAAGAAATAAAAAGTGGATGTCCGTTTTTTGGGTCATTTGTCATACTGTGCGGCGCGCTGTGACGTCGCGTCCGGCGCGTTACGTCGCGTCGGCTCACGTAATGGTGCACCTAATTATGTGGACGCCCTCATTAGCATGCATCCCGCGAGCGAGCGCGCGCCCACGAGCGATCGAAAGTGATTCCTGAAGGTCGGCCTGGTGTTTACTAACAAGCGGCTAGCGCTCGCCGGGTGCAGGCGCCTCCGCACAACACCTAGTGACTTTCCTTGACATTGTACGACGTTTATCAAAACTAGCGCTAATAGCTTAATAGTAGATTGTTATACAAGGGTGGAAAGAAATCAATTCGCTATAGTCCGAGTGGGAATTGATGACTTTCACCCGTGTTAAACACTCTACTTTTCATTTCAAATATAAGGAAAGTAAAAAATAGTAGATTGTTATACAAGGGTGGAAAGAAATCAATTCCCATACGAGGTATTTAGACGCACGAGCGAAGCGAGGGCGGCTATAGTCCGAGTGGGAATTGATGACTTTCACCCGTGTTAAACACTCTACTTTTCATTTCAAATATAAGGAAAGTAAAAAATAGTAGTTTTTTTTAACGGAATTGGGGGTCGACATTTCAGAATCGCTTGAACTCATTTTTATTCAAATAATTTCGGTACAGAGTTAGTATCCCGCCAAATTATACTTAGTCTTTTTTAATCTAAATTTCAAATATGGAACACACCGCCCGCGTCACCGCCGCGGGCCATCCCACTTTAATAGGTATTTTTTTTAATTCACATTGGCCGTATACACTCACAAGACCGCAGCATTTTTTTTTTAATCGATATTTTTCTTAATTATGTAAAAAAAATTATAGCCGACTAAATAACCAATTTTAGTTCTATTTTTAAAATTCATTCCCGCCCTAGGGAGGGAAGCAATTACTATGAGTCTTTCCCGCCCAAGGGAGGGAAGCATCGTTTTCGACCCGCTGCTCTGATCAAACAAACACTACTTTCCGAGTATGAGAAATGAAAATATATTTTCCGCTGTCCGTTCTTAGAAACTCGTCCACGATTTAGAAGGCCACACGAGCGTATCCGCAGACAGACGCTTCTCGATATTAACCATAATCATACATGATGATTGTTATATGTAGAAAGAGGTGTTTTATGATAACTGCAGATGTGAAGGTGTGTGTGTATGTAATATGTTGTGCGGGTGGTACTGACCATGCGGTCCCGCTCGTCCTCGATGGTGCGGATGAGCGTGGCGAAGTGGTGCAGCGAGCGGCTGATGACGCGCTCGTCCTCCGTCATGGAGGCGCCGATGCACGCGAACTCGAACTGCTCCATGCTGGTCGCCAGCGCCTGCTGCGCCGCGCCCAGCCCTGCCGGCACAAGCGCACAACGTCACACCACAATTACTATACCTGTCATATCATTGATGGAACAATCAACTGTTGCTTCAAGCCAAACAGAGCCCTAGCTAAGTTGCTAGGCCGGCTCCACACGTTGGCCCCAACGCTCGTACCAACGTTGGAGCGCAAATTCGGTGAGGCGTACACACGTTGGTGAATAAACTAGTTCTGTCCCGTCAGGGCCAATGTGAAGATGTCCGATACAGAAATTGAAACTGCTCTGAGCGCTTTTACAGTACTGAGTGCACATTTATATCAAATCATAAAATATAATATAAAAATCATTCCCAAATAAATAAATAAAAAAAAATAAAAAAAATCATTCCCATATTTTGTTGTGTGGTGCGCCATGCATCAGCTATTAATTTTTTTATTTTTATGATCCTTTCGAGATGCGTCCCATATTATTGGATGTGCTTGATAAAGTTCAATAAACTCAATAACTTTTTCATTTGTCCATGCCGGTGACGATTTTGCGGATGAGGAAGCCATTGTCGCTCGACGTACGCACTCGCTGCGTGTTGCAACAGAACTGAGCAAAGTGCCAACGTGTGGACAGCTCGCGAACGTTGGCGCGCAGATTCCTTTGATGAAACCGACACGAGCCGGCCAACTACCAATGCTCGCCCGAACGTTGGGGCCAATGCAATTTTCTAGATCCACACGTTGGACGAGTAGCGTTGGGGCCTATATTGGGGCCAACGTGTGGAGCCGGCGTAACAGAGGGCCTAGCACGAACGATTTTGACGTTGCGTATCGTAAACGTGAGCATATTTTGAATTGAAATTACACGTTCGCTACACAATATTTGTAAAAATTAAATACTTTATATCAATCTCTGTATTTATTAAAATGCGCAAATTGTATAAAATTTTATCTAAATGGTCTATGACTGTTGTATTTTAGATTCGAAATTCGCTTACGTTTACGATACGATACGTCAAAATTGTTCGTGCTAGCCCCACAGAAACTTGGATAGGGGGCCCTAGACAAGTTTATTTTCTGTTAGCGTTCACGCCAAACGCTACGGACAAAATGTATGGAATTGACATTTGTGAGTCACGTGACTTTTCCGCAGGTAATGTCATTGCCTGTATGGCACGCACGGCATAATTATTTTGGACGTAGCCAGAGCTGCATAATACGCCCCCTGCCGGTCTAGCATGACCACGATAGAAACAGGTTTTGTCTACAGAAGATTAGACAAAGTGACAGATTGTAGAAACATGTCTACGTTTTATGCATAAAACGGTAGAAATTTCTCTACAATCTGTCATTGTATTCTACTACTATTCTTCTGTAGACAAAACCCGTTTCTATCGTGGTCATGTTAGGCCGGCTGGCCCTCGCCGGGAATTCTTGTTAAAGAATATCAGGCGAGCGAGCGCACTCACAAAATAAACATAGTTATCGGTCGGTCGAGCTAAATGAAGGCGATAAATAAATATTTATCTTGAAAGGTAGAGCCAAGGAGTGCACGACACGACGGAACTTCAGCGGGCACTACAATGAAGGACTGAACTGCGACAAGACCAGGGGCGCCGACTCCGTGGATGCTCGGGAGCTCTAGCACCCACGAGAGGTAAAAAGTGGGCGCAGAGCACCCATGACCATAGATCAGTAATCAGTTTTGAGCGATAGGTAGGTACCTCAATTTAGAGCAGATCCTATCTTCTTTTTTACTCTTCTGTATATAATTATATTGCAGGGAAATGAGGATATCAGAGATTTCACGAAATCCTTAGGAATGCCACGAAATCACGGTAGGTACCTAGATGTGTAATTTTCTTGCCTATTACGTCTTCTTACTAAAATAATTGCATTGTCATCGAAGTTACATGCGTTTCTTTCTGCTCAATCAGTTGGCGGGAACTGGTCTTTCAGTTGCAAGATTTGACCTCATACACACACGGCAAATAAATCAAAGCTTGTAAAAGTAAATAATCTAGCGTTGTTTTTTTTAGCTAGTAGGTATAAATCATCGGTCAATCGTTTCTGGCTGTGTGGTCACCGTTCTAACCTAACCTAAGCGGTTTTTCAGCAACTACCGGTTCTTCATTTATTTTTCATTGCGGGCGAATCACCAGCAGGGTATCGACTACCGGAGATAAGTTGCGTCGCAGATGAGCCATGTCGAAGATGACTCCCGTCGTCTTGTCGTAGTTCAGTCTTTCGCTGCAGTGTCTGTCGAAATTCAGTGGTACACTTGTTGAACCGCAACAATGACCGCCCGTGTTGTCTCAGGTGTGACCGGCAGCGCGCGCGCCACGCCCGGCGAGCGGGCTCCCCACAGTCCTACTGTTGTATGAACAATAAATGCATGCCAAGCATACTGCCGCTGCATCTTCCTCACGTCGCCGTCGTCGCCGCGTCGTTTGCGCTCCGCTACACAGTCATCTGTGCTTGTCAATCAACGCATCAACTAAGGAATTAGTTCTTCTATCATTTCTATCAACCTATAACTTATAACAATGCGATAGTTTTGTTTGATAAGTTTGTTTGGACGGTGATTGCTTGGGTATAATGTACCCCGGATGAATAACTTCGCAGCAGGCGCACCACGCTACATGAGTCTTGTGACGTCACAGGTATACCTACTTAGCCTTAGCGAAAAACAACATGTAAAGTAAAAGTTATACCGAAGAGTTGTTTATGTAATCGGGGTCGATTAGCAGCTATGAACAAGCAATGGCGCAGGCTTCATCAACTTACTTGAATGTCGAGGGGGGCAATTATGTCAATCCGCGTAGCGTAGGTAATGACATAAATATAACGGAGAATATACGTGGCACAGTTGTCGCGCTCACCGCATTCTTATGTGATCATCATATTCGTTACACATTGCAAGGTCACTTTTTGTGTTGTGCTCATTGTACAGCGTGTGAACACATCTCGCTGTAACTCAGCATGTGATCTCCGTTTCTTGTACATTTGATGACAATACCTATGCTAATTAATACTTTCCTAGAGTTATACGAGTACGCATTACGTAATCTATAGGTACTAACATAATAAAACTGAAGAGTTTGTTTGTTAGCGCTAATCTCCGGAACTACCAGTCGGAGTCGAAAAATTATATATTTTTGTATATGATAGCTAGATTCATGAGGAATAATAGTATAGAATATTTAGAATCACGCTACGACCCTT
Source organism: Thalpophila matura (assembly GCA_948465475.1). Lineage (NCBI taxonomy): Eukaryota > Metazoa > Arthropoda > Insecta > Lepidoptera > Noctuidae > Thalpophila > Thalpophila matura. Next base: position 16,446,754 of record OX419194.1, on the reverse strand, counting down.
AGGAGCCAAGCAAAGAGGGTGAAACCGCGGGGCACAGCTAGTAGGTATATATATATTAAATTAATATTACGTTCATGATGTATAGCCACGTACCTACCGCACGTGGTTATCTAGTACAGCTGGGCGATTGGGTGGCAAGCACGCGTGCGGAGCGCCCGACTGTTCAACGACGAGATTAAGAAACGTGCAGATAATGAGTGTGAGTTGTCCAATATCTTGATATGCGTCGATAGCGGCGATTGCTGCCGTCGCGCGTCTTATTGAGCGCAACGCGACGCCCTACACATGCGGGAAACAGGCAATAGCCGTGCCTGTGCTCAAACAATCACGTTCTCAATGATTGAGCTCGACGTGTTATTGAGCTGTGGAGGGCAGACCGCCCCGCGCGCAGCCACACTGAGGGCTCGTCTGAACGTTGATGTGGGCGAGGCGGACAGGCCTGGCGGGCGCGGGCGCAGGCTGACTCACGCGCCATTGTGCTCTGTGCCTCTGTCTGGTGCAGTGAGTGCGAGTGCGCGCGCGACACGAGGCTCATCACTGTACATGTACTGATCAAACAACATTACAACTTTACAACACTCGTTAAAACGTCATTACTACATTGCGGGCGCCATTTTGACTATTTCAGTTTTTTAGTCAGCCTCTTTAATTTAAATTAAAAAACAATTGAAATTATTAACGCCACGCGCTGCCGCGCCGCTATCCGTTATGCTTAGACCTCCGATTAAAGTCGGAACCGGAGGTGTAATATCAAACGGAAGTTCAGACTTATCGGAGTCGGAGTCGAAGCTCGTAACATCCCTAGTATTATTATGTAATAAACAAATACCTATATCTAAATCAAAACTTCGCAACCAGTGGGGCGCGCCTCCCTAGGGGGGTGTATAGAGATCATAAAGGGGGCCCCAATATATTTGGATATTGTGCAGAAAAATCCATTTGAAGTTTTAAATTGTAAATTATGCTTTCTTTCACTTTAATTATTCATATGAGTGAACACAAAAGTTTTAATTTACTTGATCATGCTTATTATAATTGAGAAATAATTGTTGTGAAAATTATGGTTCTTTTATAATCGGGGGAGGCTCACACAAAAAATGTTGGGAATCTCTGATCTAAATGATTAGTTAAGAAGTCAGGTAATAAAAGAAACTACATGCCTACTGGTCATTATCACATCATCACACATTGAAATGTTCAACAGTGTGTAGTGGACACTGCATGTGTGCAGTGAGTAATCACACTAATTAACAAAGCCATTGACACACATACGGCCCCACAGACATAAATGACTGCAGCCGGCGGTGCACTCACATACACACCACACATGCTGCACCTCGAGAGTGCTGTAGGGGAGGCCCAACCATGTGCGCCTTTCGTGTACAAGATGATATTGTAGTAACAGGTACAACAAAGTAGTAATAGTTCACATCAGCCTCAGATGCTAACTTTTTAGTTATTGAGGAAAAACAAATCCATTACAATGTTACTGTAGTATCACATACCAAGTGTCCACATAATAATGTAACCAGACGCAACAAATATAAGACAAGATAATATTCTAACATGTTTAGTTAGTGATTCAATCCTGCTGTATGGCGGTTCATGTATGTATGGAGTTATTGTGTCACACACTGCACACAAAGGACTGATTAACTGTTATCAGCCACAGACAATTGACAGTGCTTACAATAAGAGAACTAGGTGCAGCCACTAACACTTGATACTGGCGGCACTAGCTGAGTGGAACACAAATACAATAATACATACATGTAGCACATCAGTGTCCCTTGCTTGTGGACATCTTTTTTACTGAACATGAACAGTGTTTAGGTGAATGCCCAGCATGGGGCTGGTGAGAAACACACATTGTTTACCAACACATCACAGCTGTCGGCGCAACAACTGCTCTGCGGCGATCTAGTGCTTACCAACTGATGTTGCCTACGATATGTTGTACGGGCCGCCGCCCTCACCGCCTCAACACTGCCACCGTGCAGCGACCTCCCGCGAGTGACGCCCGAGCGAGGTACACTTACGCTTGGCGGCCTGCACCACATCTTTGACTTCTTTGATGAGCCGCTTGATCTGCTGACTGGTGCGCTCCAACTCCTTCTCGTGCCTCTGCAGGTTCTCCCGGAACTGGGGGCTGTCTGCGAGGCACTCGGTGAACTCGAGCGGCTGCAGGCCCACGCCCATCGTCACCCACTCGCGCTTCGCTCACTCACGGTCACAACACCATGCACTTTCACCGAGCGCGCTCGGGCGCCAGCATCGCGCCAAGCCGCCCCGCACTAGCCTGCACTCGGACGGACACGCTGGCGAGCAGGCCGAACTGACCACTACCTACTGTCTAATACTAGACTATTGAGCAAAACCAGCAAAACGAATAAAAAACGACGATTAGTCCCTGAGACTGACGATTGCTGCGTAGCTGTCAAATTGTCACACACTGAACCAAAGAGCAAATATTTATCTACTCCATAGACTAAATCACTTAGACAAAATATTTATAGACGGACCATTAAGCCTAGCTTGCATTACAGAAGAATCGAGGTGCGCCGAGACGAGTCGCATTTCTTCCATGTGCGTGCACATCAAAGCTGAATCGAGGCAAATCAGTCAGAAAATCGTGGCGGGAATTTTAAAATCATAGTTAATAAGGTACCTACTTAGTTGTAAAATTGTATGTTATATGATCATAAACAGTGGTGGCCTTAGGGGGTGGCGAACAGGGCAACCGCCCGGGGCCTCTCTCTTGCAGGAGCCTCCCGCCCTTGCGCAAAAACAACAACCCATTACAAAAAGTTCTTGGGCGATTCGCACCGCGGTGCAAAAGGGCTCATCCAAAAAGAGCTCTTGTACAATTTACACCGTGGTTCTAACCGCTCGCGGTGCGAAACGACTGAGGAGTCAATATAAAAACTATTTTTTTAGAAACATTTTAAAACTCTACATTAAATTTATTTGTTTATAACTTTGCATTTCACGTCAATCATCAATCATGATCAAAAATACAAACTTACTTTCAATTTAGATAAATTACACAAAGAATAAGGGCCTCACAAAGATCTGCAGCCCTGGGCCTCGCAATGGCAAAGGCCGCCACTGATCATAAATACGGTTTGTATTTATTATTCCCGCTATTTCTTCGCATAATGCGGTCGTCATGATATCCGGAAGCTTCGTGATTGTATAATTCTGGATATTTTTGGGACCGGAGATATTAAAAGTTCTTCATTCATCTTGAAAACTGATTAAACGAACAACGAAAACCTTAACTAGCTTAAGCACGCTTACCCACGTGCACTGAGACTCGCCGAATCGAGCCGAAACGCATTGGCGAAGAAATTCGCTTCACGACCGATGCGCGCGTGATATTCGATTCGGCGCACTGCTAATAAATGTGAATTATTCCGATTCGACTCGGCTCTACTAGTGCACGCAAGCCTTTATAGTCCTACTGCAGTGCTAAGGGCCTGCAGTCTCGACATAGATAGCGATCGCTTTACGACCGAAATCGGTCGCTATCTATTTTTTTTCCATAGATTTTTTCATAGTTAGCGACCGATTTCGGTCGTAAAGCGATCGTTATCACGTCGAGACTGCAGGGCAAGGCCTCTTCTCAATCTAAGAACAATACAATTAGAGAATACAATCCCGGGATCCCGAATCTCGGGATCCCGGGATCCCGACCGTTTTCTGGCCCCGAAAATCCCGGGACTGCACTTGGCTAATCTCGGGATTTTCGGGATTGCCACATACAAGTTTAGTTTATATGCCGTAGTCCGTTGCGCCTTGACGATAACCTTGCCTAGGTTATTTAATAGCATTTAATACATAACGACAAAAAACACTTTTAGATACGCCGTCAATGCCGTCATACGATACGTACTATTCACTACACAGGTACAGTCTTAATATGTTTGTTGTAAACTTAGAAGGGACTTCCCCACTCTGAGTACTTCAATACAATACTCTTAAGGTAATTCCCCAATGAATGAACTAACGGGGGAATCACCCGATCATCTCTTATTATCATAATATTTTTGCGGGTATTTCCCGTCGGGGTTTCCCTGTACGAAAGTATTAAATATGCTACTTTTAAGGTGATTCCCCAAGTCCCCAACGAACCAACAGGGAAATCACCCGATCATCTCATATCATAGTATTGTTGCGGGTATTTTCCCGTCGGGGATTCCCTGTATGAAAGTATAAATATGCTAATCAGATTTTATTTTTTTCATTTATTATTCTGTCAGTGATGGGTTACGAAGGTTTCGTCATTTAAATTTAAAGTAAATTACCTGAAATTAAGTATTTCAAATGGCGGCAGACTTTGTTAAACATAAAAAAGACAGTGATGCGACGTCAGTGTGGAGTTATTTTTTAGTCGCGAAGGATGGGAATAGTGCTAAATGTAAGCGGTGCCCAGCCATTCTCAAGACTTTGGGTGGATCGACTAAGGGATTACATACACATTTGTTATCAAAACATAACATCAAGGTTATATCAGCTTCAACAAGTCAAGATTCTGAAAATATGAACACAGCTCCGCCGCCAACCAAGCGAAAGTTAGATGATTATTTTACTAAAAGTGCCGACGATAGCCTGGATGATGTTTTGGCAAGAATGGTTGCATTAGATGGATTTCCATTCAGTGTATTCATAGCTTCAGATGATTTGAGAAAATTGCTCTTAGCAAAATACCCGGATTTACCAAAGTCAGCCGTCACTGTTCGAAAACGTGTTATGAATTACAGTGAAAAAATCAAAAAGCAAGTAATTGCAGAATTGAAACAATTGAAAAGTGCAGGTGAAAGATTTAGTCTTTCTTTCGACGAGTGGACTTCAACTTCCAATAAACGATACATGGCTGTCAACGTTCATTCATATAAAAATTTTTGGAACTTAGGACTTGTTCCTATTTACGGAAGTATGACAGCTGAAAATTGTCTTCGTATATTGAAAGAGCGTCTCAGTGAATTTGATATTTCCCTGGAAACTGACATCGTGGCTATTGTAACCGATGGACCGAATGTTATGATAAAGGTGGGGCGGCTTGTTTGCACCGAACATCAACTGTGTCTCGCACATGGTATCAATTTGGCGGTCTGTGATGTGCTTTATGAAAAACATAATTATTTGCAACATAGCCCTACCTCAGATGATACTCTGAATGAACCAGCTGTTACTGTTGATTATATGGACGACAGCGATGATGAACACGATTTAGAAGACTTAGACTGTCCAGAATCAGGTTTAATCGTAATGTCACAAAATGATCTTGCGCCAGAACACGTACCAGAGTTAACACAATATGAAAATATTAATGAGCTGATAAAGAAAATCCGCAAAGTTGTAGTGTATTTCAAAAGATCACCATTAAAAAATGAAACAGTACTTCAAAAATATGTGAAAATTGAACATGGAAAAGAGCTGTCACTTCTTTTGGACTGTAAAACCAGATGGAATAGTCTTTTAACAATGCTGGAGCGATTTTATCTTTTAAAAGCATGCATTCAAAAAGCTCTTATAGATCTCAATCATCCAATTCGTTTAGAAGATGTTGATTTTGAATTGGTAAATAAAATTGTTGATGTGCTGACCCCAATTAAATTGACAGTAGAAGCAATCTGTAGGCGAGATGCTAATTTATGCACAGCTGATGCCGCTTTGAAATTTCTTATAAAACAACTGTCTAGCAAAAACTCAGCACTTGCCAAAAAAATGAAAACATCCTTAGTGGAACGTATAAAGCAACGACGAAGTGATAATTTAACTGGTGTATTGAATTATTTACAAAATCCACGAATGAATGATTAAAATCAGTTGTTATCGGATTTGGAATGGCATGACTTATTTCCAGTTCCGACACAGGCTATAGTGAGGAAGCAAATAAAGAGTATTGTTAAAAGACTTAATAGTCGAGATGACACAGAAGAAGAAGAAAGGTCAGGATCACAAATAGATGATGAGCTAAGGCCAGAAACCTCCCAACCCCAATTGACATTAAAGGAAAAGTTACAGCTGGAAATTAACAAGAGTATGAAATCCCCAGATCCTGATGTACAAGTACAAAATGAATTGGGGTTGGCAAATAGTATTAGACGTGAAATGAGTCTGTTCGAAAATGGAGGAGTTTGTGGATATCACTTAGAAACAGCATACAAGTATCTATTGTCTATTCCTCCAACCAGCGTTGAACCTGAGCGAGCGTTTTCAGCTGCCGCTTATGTTGGCAATAAACTACGAAGCAGGCTTGGAAGTCAAACATTGGATGCTTTGATATTTCTGCGATTATATTTTCGAAATACTAAATAGTATATTTATGTTGTCTTTTTAATTTCTTGCAAAAGTATAATTTTTTTGTTTTGTCTTTTTTATTTTCTTATTATTATTGTGATTTGTGTTGACTGTTGTGCAAAAGACATTATAAAGTTTTTTAATTACTCAAGTTTTTTTTTAATTTGAGCCCAATTAGAAACCACATAGTCTAATCCCGGGATAGGCCCGGGATCCCGGGATTACGCTTCAAAAATCCCGTAATCCCGGGATTGAAAAACATGCTCGGGATTGTATTCTCTAAATACAATAGGGATGTACCGACTAGTTGGAAAAGCCGACTATACGGCTATATTTATTTATAGTCAGCGACTAGTCGGCAAAAAGCACCGACTAGTCGGGCCGTTACTTCATTCATATTACACTTCACTTTACGGGAATCAACCTCCAAATTCCACACACGTGATTTCTTCTTCGGCATGACTCAATTTCACTATGTAATTCACTGATTGGATAAAAAAATCCGTTTTTAAAACGGACTAAAAACTACCTACATAGTATAAAATAATCTAAAGGCACTTCTATACTAATATTATAGAGGAAAGATTTTTTTGTCTGTTTGTTTGTACCGAATAGGCTCCGAAACTACTGGACCGATTTTAAAAATTCTTTCACTAATAGAAAGCTACATTATCACTGAGTAACATAGGCTACTTTTTATTCCGAAAAAATGCACAGCTCCTGTGGGACACGCGGACGAAGTCACGGGCGAAGTGCTAGTTTCTAATAAAATTAAAAACGTGGGGTGCATCTTACTTATTATTTATTGCATGCGCCCCACGTTTTTCTTTTCATTAGAAATTATTTTATACTAAGTATGTAGTTTTTAGTCCGTTTTACAAACGGATTTTTTTATCCAATTATTATTTTGAAAGATAAAACAAAAATCAGTGAATTACATGATGAACATTCGCGGCGGAATCGGTAACGTTCGCCGCGCCTCGCATCCCCCGCAAGCGCCGAACATTAGCGATTCCGCCCGAACATCGCAGAAAGCAATGATCGGCTAGTCGGCACGACATTAATCACTATCACTTGTGCTAAATTGTGAAATAAAAATGCGACAGTAAAGAGTAGTATATATTGTGCACTAGCGAGGGCGAGGGCAGGCGCGCGCGAGTCACGGCTCCTTGGCGGCGGCGGCGGGCGGCTTGTGCTCGTCCTCGGAGCGCTCGTCCGACTCCGAGTCGTCCTCGTCGTCCTCGTCGTCCGACTCCGAGTAGGACGAGTAGTCGCCGCCCTCGGCGCCCGTGTAGCCTGCAACATACCAAGCCATAACGTGAACATGCTTTATATTCTTCCGAAGATAGTGGCGCTATCTATGAGCAGATGACTAAGGCACCCGTTAAGGTCATTGACACATCAACAGATGGACAACAAAGTGATCTTATACGGGTTCCGTTTTTCCTTTTGAGGTACAGAACCCTAAAAAGAGCATGGTGGTAGAGGGTGTATGTACCTGTGTCTCCATAGCTGGAGTCTGCGTAGTCGTCGTCGTCGGCGAGCGCGGCGCCCTGGCGGCCGTAGCGGTGCGAGCGCGTGGACATGCTGAGCTCGGCCGTGACGTGCGTGGGGTAGGCGCAGCGCGGACAGGGCGGCGGGCCGCGCCGGTCGCCGCGCGCGCCGCGCCGCCGCACGTGCTCGTCGCAGAAGCACGTCTTGCAGCGCAGGCACGAGTACTGGCCCAGCCGGTTGCACGACTGGCACTTGTACGTCTCCGCCTCCAGCACCTGGCACGACGCCTGGTGCTCGAACTGGTCGTCCTCGCACAGGAAGCCCTGGCAGAAGCAGCAGCGGAACACGCGCCCGCCGTGCTCCCACACGCCTGCGGACACCGTGCGTCGTGAGCGTCGATTGTGTTTATATTATGTGAATTATAAAAAATATTGCACTTTGTATACTGTTTGAATTTGTAGGTTTTATTATACAGGTGGCCGACGTCAAGAACATTTAGAAGCCGCATCTAGAGGACTATTGAAAACCACAGTAATAATTTTAATAAGTTAAAATATCTAATTTTAAAGAAATTGAACAAAAATAAATAAATAATAAAACAGCTGTTTTCTGATTGCGTTTTCTGAACAAGATGTGTGAACCTGAAACTGTCCAGCCTCCAGCTCTATCTGTTGAGGGCCAAATGCTTGACCTATTATTCTATTTGTACCTTAAACGACGCCATCTTCACTTTCTCCTTAATTTGATTGATGTAAACTATTGTAAACTCATACTGCAAAAACAATTAAAACATACATGGGTGTGTTTTGGTAACTTTTACATGAGGCTTCTAATTTTTCTTTCTGGACGTCACTTTCTTGGCCAGCCTGCATAATCAAATGAACCTATTTGTATTGGTGACACATGCATTAGGGCTACCGGCTGGTGCCAGGTGACAGGGCTCCACATACCTCTCTCGCACTCGAGGCAGACGGCGTCCATGAGCGGGCAGGTGCACGCGTGCGCCGTCAGGCACTTGCGCCCGTGGCACACCCACGCCTCGCAGAAGTCGCAGATAGCACCCTGTACACAAACACGTCACTCTCTTTTTCAACACTATTACAAGCTATAAGTGACAGATACAATGCTCCACATAGCCCAAGCTAGCAGATTATTTCTTTCTCAAACTCGATGTGTTTGACTGCCGCATACTGCACATAAAGTCTTGCTAGTGTTGACCCCTACACTGCTTATAAAGTTTATTTTTCTGTTAACTGGCTTTAAACAACTCACCACCATGGCCAGGCCCGTGGTGAACACCCCGGGGTGGCGCACTACGCAGTCTCCTGACTTCAACATGCATTTCACCTTGCCGCAGTGTGCACACGTAGGCAGCCTCTGAACCGCTTGGCAGAAGTAGCAGAACGCACGATTCTTCTGCTTTCTATCACAATAACATTCTGTTTATTTCATGACATCTACGATACACGCAATCTAAGTTGACTGGATTGAATTGAAGTTCGCACGAATAGCGTTGCAGTAGCTGTATATTGGAACTTCATAATAAACAACTGTGCATGTACCTACAAAATTATTGCAAGTCAATCAAGTGAGATTGCGCGTAATGTACCAAGATATAACATTATATTCTTCATAAAATTGCCAACAAATCGACCACTCAATAGCAATCAACGGATTGACGTGGCAGTCAAGGTCTGCGAGTGGTGCGAGGATTCCTCTGACCTCACGAAGGACGCCACCTTCGTGACGTAACGTTAGAGGCAGAAGATGTCCGAGTGAACACACACAGTATACAGTAGGGACGGTTACTTCTGGCACTTGTCGCAGTCCATGGGCACGTTGCACGGGTGCGCCGCCAGGTCCACGTTTTCTCGTGCATTGCGGATCTCTTTTTGCCGCAGCTTCTGCTTCTCGGCTTTCTTGCGCTGACCTGTCTTCTTCTTCGGCATTTTAATCGTATAACTGATAAAATTACTTAAAAGTCGATGCCTTAACGGTGTATAAATTTATAAGTGGAATATCAGCATTATCAGCTGTTCAAAATGTCAAAAATGAACTTTTCGTTTTCATTGACAATGACATGAAACTCATGAAAGACAATAGGAATAGACAAGTGACAATGACAATTTGAATTTGCAAGTTTCGGCAGTGTTGCCAAAAACACAGGGCCTCATGTCGCCATTTTTCACTGCATAAGTAGCCTAATTTAGTCGAATTTCAACTTCTGTAGTCTAAAGTAGCCCAAATGCCAAATTATCGGTTATAAAAGCACTATACATACCCTCCTTTTCGGCTTCACTGCAGTCAGGTAATAAAATAAAGCGCAGCTTATAGCTACCAACTTATTTTTTATATTTTCCGCATTTCCCTATGAATGTATCACAACAGAATAACTTTGTACATGCACAGTATTTGTATGCTACCGTTCTCAAGCTTTAATACCTACCGGTATCTGGTATCTGTGAATTTGAGTTTTTTGATGCCACCATATTCAGCAAAAAATTATCTATCTGTCTAAATAGATCGATAGAGAATTTCTTACTGATTATATCAAAAAACTCAAATTGACCAGTTATCGGTATTATAGCTTGAGGACGGCAGTATAGACAATTGTGGTAGGTAGTCATTAACAGCAAAAGGAATACATGTCACTTCATTGAATTCAAAAAAATAGCTTATCTTTTGTTCAGTCGCCTTACAGATTTTTTCATCACTGACTCTCGTCCTGAGTAGCCTAAATGGCGACAAATCGCCCACGTTGAACACACTGATTTTGACACATTTTGACAATGACAAATGCTGACAAAACTATTGTCTATGATATATCCAATGTTTCGTTCATGAACAGCTGGAAGTGTTACTATAGTTCCTATTTATTTTAGAATGTATTATGAACATACAAATAATTTTGTAAGAGTGCTAGGTACTGTTTTGCACATTAGTAGTAGTTGAATGTAATAATAATAGCGAATCCAACCCTAAATTAACGTGTTCAGATAAAAACAAATATAGGTACAGGGTGGCAGGTTCGACAGTGGAAATATTTTAAGGGGTTATTATACTCATCATTATGAACAACTGTTACTATGGGACCAACCCTGAAATCGCTAAAAAAAAAACAGCTGTTCCATACATTTATGTTCACATAACTCGACGAAATGTATGGAGCAACTTAATTTTTTTTTTCGCGATTACAGGGTTGGCCCCATAGTAAAAGTTGTTTATAATGATGAATACAATGACCCCTTAAAATATTTCCACTATTTACTCAGTCTATACTGTATAATCTATGACTGTTTAACCTGCCACCCCGTATAATTATTTATGTACCTACAGTTTGATCTCGTTTTAAGACGAAAAATATTATACTACCAAATAATGAGGAACAGCTGTTTTCTATAATAAGCGAAGAAACAATAATCTTTCTAATATGTTAAAGTTACAGATGCGCACTTGTACAGCTACATGCTAATCAAAACAAGAATCAAAACAAACAATAATTTTATTCTCGTTCTCGATCCCACTCGGCCCTCGTGTCGCTTCGCGGGGAGTCGAACGTCGCTTGTTATTACCGTTCGTTAGTTGTTATTTCCAGTTAGTGGTGCGCAGTTTTCTTATGAGTTAAGAAGTCCTAGACTACGCAGATACTATGATATCTCCCGTCGACCTGGTACGTTGTTTCATTGTTCTTTGTAGAAAGAAAACGATTTGCCTGTCTATAGACAGATCAATAATATCTCTTGTTCATTCTACGAGTTGCTATGAGGTAGATACCCCTATACTTACTATACTCTTTGTAGATACCTATGTAATAAGTACTAGGTGCCAACTGACTATAATAAGGTACCTACCTATTTATGTTGCAGCTTATAATTATATTCGTCTAAATAACAAATCAATGAATGTAAATAAGTACCTACCTACCTACATAGAAGATGCGCTCACTATTCTTGTCAGATGGGTTATTTTATTATACCTAACTAGAACTATTAATACATATACCGCACGGTTATGATTATAATACATGACCGCACGGTTGTCGCAGTGGCTGAGAGATTGGCTGCTGCGCAACGTGTCGCGGGTTCGATTCCCGCATTGCACATAGGTCTGGCTGTTTGTGTATGTGAAATTTGTGTTTGTAAACGCACCCACGATACAGGAGAAATCCTAGTGTGGGGCAACGTTTTTAAAAAAAAATAAATAAAAATAAATAAATATATACCTACCTATATTACTTCTACATATATTTTTCACATCCACGAGTGCGGATGCGGATGCGGATATTTGAAGGCTCACATCCGCGGATGCGGATGCGGATGTTACGATATTTTATAAGAAACATTTGTGAAAAAATTAAATAATAAAATATTATTTTTTCATATTTTTATATGTACAGTGGTGGCCATATAATTAAGAACGATTTTTAGAACCAATTTGTTTTTGAAGAAAGTTCTGTAAAATAATAGGTACCACATCCTTTACATAAACTTTTTTACTATTTCAATTGGTTTCTTAACTAGTAATCTATTTGAAAAATACATAATTTCTTAAATAACAAAAAAACTGTTTTATGAATAAAGCAAATCTAACAACTGAGATCCCAGGGTACTAGATTCAGGCTGGTCACATAATTAAGAACGCTGAATATAATTTATTTTTTAGAGTAAAATTAAATACACTTGCTTCGAAGTCTCTTTTCATTGTAATTTGGCGCCATTTAGGAATAACAAAAATACCATATAAGTTCAGAATTCCAAATAAAACAATGGTAAAAAATGAATCTTGTGACAAACCTACTAGAGAAGTTACAATAAAACTTCACGCGAAGAACTGGTTGTATAAAGAGATAGCAGGTTATTTGCAATGCTCGAAAACTATGGTATCCCATGTGGTGAAGCATTATAATGTGCATCGAACTACAGATAATATCCCTCGTGTGCTTTGATAGAGAAAGACATCATCAAGTCGATCGAAAAGTTGTGCGTTTGGCGAAACAATATCCTTTCAAAGGAATTAGAAAAGACATTTCTGGCGAAAATGACCTGACATATGAAAATTTTGTAAGCTGAGCGCGGGCGCAGCTTACAAAAATGACGTGGGAAGTACTATTGCATTTTTTTTTAGGTTTTGAATTTTTTCATAGTTATCACCTTAAAAGAAAGTCTATCTTGCTTGGAAGAACCCTTTATTAATAATCAATAAGTAGTCCTGCTTGTTCACAAAATTGTGATTTTTAGATAGTCGTATTTTGCAAACTATTCCAACTAGAGATTTGGATTATGCTTCTTTTAGATCACTTTAGTTCTCTGAAAAAGTCACTGTTCTGTAAAGTTACTAAGAGAGAGGGAGAGAGAGGGGTCAAGTAGGGCTCAAAACGGTTCCTGTAAAATAGAATCTTGGATTCTTATAGGTACGATAAATATATTATTGAAAGATATTTATATCATAATTGAGTTTCAAATGAAGGTCTAAATACAGTAGAATCCGGTTATAGCGACGGCCAAGGGACCTGTGATATTACGTCGTACTAACCGGACGCCGTACTAAACGAACAGACATTTTTGTTTTTTATTAATCACATATTAATGTATTTATTCATAAGTAGGCGAATAGCAAATAAAAAAAAATATTAAAATATTTTTTTTTATTTATTTCACATACGTATGTATGACTATGTGTCAGAGCTAAGAATGAGAAGAAATGTAAGCCATTTTTGTACGCGTACCTACTCACTCGTTACCCGCAAATTAAGTATCTATATGTACTGCTGTAAAATAAACAGTCGCATTCTAATCAGCCATGTGCAGGTGCGCGGGGCGGAGATATTATTTGTAAATACGTCAACGCTCGTCGTTGTAACCGGACAAATGTTTAAAATTCCGTCGTTAAAAGCGGTCGGTCGTTGTAAGCGGAGTCGTAATAAACGGATGTACTTTCATGGTGGCTCATATTAAAACCAAACATATGCCTATACTTCGTCGCTAAAAACGGTTGGTTGTTATATGCGAAGTCGTACTAAACGGACTACACTGTATGAGTTCTTAAATTTCGTGAGGTTTTAAGTTTGTAAACATGCTTTTACTCCGAAAAACAGACAAAAATTCACTATACCACGACTGGACGGTATAAAAGTTTGAAATTGGATTTGTACTAAAAATAATGCATAAAAACTAAAGTTTTAAAAAATTTAGAATTTTATAAAGAATTCATTTTTATTGGTTTTTATAATAAATAAATCGGATTTTTTTTTTTAAGAAAAACAAATAAATAAAATTATACCAATTTGTCCCCAATGCAATGTTTCTGATTTTCAATAACACATAAAAACAGACATTAAAAAAAGAATCATCAAAATCGGAGCTGTTGCTGAGATTTAAGTGGTGAAACCCTTCATTGACTCGACTAGGATGACTGATTTAAAAGAAACAAATAATGTGCACAATAACAAACGCGTCGGATTTTGTCACCGAACGAAATCTTCTCTCCTATTGCTCAATGAGCACGTACGCGGCAGGCGCCAGTTGCTGGGCCCCGCTTATTTCTTGCTGCGACCCGTGCTACATCTGCATCCGCATAAACATCCGCAATGATTATTGCGGATGCGGATGCAGATGTCCAAATCGATGCGGAAGCTCCGCAATTGCGGATGCGAATATTCGCAACATCCCTGGTACCTACAGTTTACTGCTTTAATTATTTATTATCGACTGATTTATGAAACGGTCTCCTTTGTTTTTGACATAATCCCTGTGGTAGATAGGTACCTACATACGTGATTTGTGTTTTTTGTTTTCGTGGCCTTCAAGCCACCCTAAACTATCGTTTAGTTTAATAAAAATAATTCTAAGTTGGCCAAATGAACATTAAAACCACACACAAAACTCTTGTAGAACATTATTACGCGCGTTTGAATCTTTGAAAAACTTGGTAATTTGTAGTTGATTGTACGCAGGTAGGGGAGTAGTAGGTAGTGTAAGTAGGTAGGTACCTACATGCAAAGGGTGAGCAACGTTCTGTGTCGGACACTCGGACCACGCAGTCTCTAGGGTTCCGTAGCAAGAAGTATTTCAGTTTTCCGACCTCAAATATAGGTAGGTACATACCTAACCTACCTAACAAAGTTATTTTCGCGGTTGGCAAACTCAAAACTGAAAAATCATATTCAAACCATTTTAATCAAGGTGTTTATTACGTGGTGCTACAAGCCTACAAGCATGATTTTTTATTAGGGTTCCGTAGGTACCCAAAGAGTAAAACGGGACCCTATTACTAAGGCTCCGCTGTCCGTCCGTCTGTCCGTCTGTCACCAGGGTGTATGTAGGTACCTATCTCATGAACCGTGATAGAGCTAGACAGTTTTCACAGAATCAGATGATGTAAGTATTTCTGTTGGCGCTCTAACAATTGATAGTGAGGTTGGTTGCGTGCGGCAGGTGGCGCGGCTGGGTGTGGGCGGGCGGCTGGTGCCGTTCTTCAAGTGCGTGTTCGTGTACTTCCTGGCGGCGGGCGGGGGCGGCGCGCCGTCGCCGGGCGCGGCGGCCGCCAAGTGCGCGCCCGTGCTGTGCCTGCTGCTCGCCGTGCTGCTGCACCTCGCCGCGCTGCCCTACCACAAGTACGAGCCGACAGCGCACCGCAGCCCAATTGTACAGTTCGCCGGCTACTTAACGGCTACTCATTTTAAAAAGCGGAGTCGTTTTTTCGATTGCAATGCGGCTGAACATGAGTCATATTGTAATGGCGTTTTGCGTTCTCCAAGTCGACTACTTGTATCGCCGTTTTGTAAAACGGCGAACTACTTATACTTTATCATATTAGTTAGATAGGGGTCGTGGCAAATATAATAAATCTTAAGAAGTAACTCCTCTGCCGGCGCCGTGTCCTGAATTGGCTGCCACCGGTTGCTGAATTGGATGGATAGACTTTGGAAAAAAAGTGGAAAATGGGGTTGGCAATTTAGCATTTATGGCGGGGTACTGGGGTAGGCACAATTAAAAAAAGTTTCATTTGAATTTAACATCTAACTAGGATTCAAAAGCGAGCGAAGCAAGTTCGGGAACTTTGGCATCCCGACTGCACGGACAGGTTGGGTTCGAAGGGGTTGATCATACTAGAATTTACTAGATCATAAATGGGCAGCGCAGCGATGAAAGTGACACTGATATTACAAGAAATAGCAAGAGACACGGTAGGTATAGTTTCGGGCACACACTGGAGGAGTGCCCAGCTTGGGCAGTGCAGCGCCGTGACCTCGTCGCGGCGGTCGGTGCTGCGGGTGGCCTCTCGCTCCCGGCCGTGGTTGAGGCCATGGTCGGCAGCGAGAGCGCTTGGAACGCCGTCGCCTCCTTCTGCGAGGAGGTGATGGACGCCAAGGAGGCGGCGGAAAGGGAGAGGGAGGCGGTGTCCTCTCTCCCTATCCGCAGCAGACGCACCGGGCGCCGTAGGGCGGCCAACGATCTCCGGCCACCATAGGGTGCGGCCTGCGGGCGGCGGACTTGGGGCGTCCGTCGCCCGAACGGAAACAGGCCCGAGACGGTGGCGCGACGTGTTCCGCGCGCGCCTCTCTAGAGGAATTGCGGCCGTGCATGACGGCCGCATAGGGTGACGGGGCCCGCCTTTCATTTGGCGGGCCAATACCTGCCGGGGGTGCGGACGAATGCGCAAGCGACTCCCGTGCCCCCGGCGTAAGGTAGTTGGAGGAACACCGGAGTCAGTAAGAGTCTGACAGACCCCCTCGCCCTCCCCAGGGCGGGGGACATCCATGAGGATTTCCACCTCGAAAAAAAAAAAAAAAAAAGGTATAGTTTGCAATTTTTGTAACACTGTTCTGCCGGTTCCCAACGGCGTTATTTTTGGCTGCCGGCGCCGGCAGCGGAGTCACTCCCTAGAAATAAATGGTTCTACTCGAAGAATGATCACGATAATGAGTGTATCGCGGCTGCAGGGGCGGGTACGCACGGCGCGTGGCGGCGGGGCTGGCGCTGTCAGCGCTGGGCGACGCGCTGCTGGTGTGGCCGCAGCACTTCGTGGCCGGCATGGCGGCGTTCGCGTGCGCGCACGTGGCGTACATCGGCGCGTTCGGCGGGTCGCCACGGGCGGGCTGGGCGGGCGCGCTGCTGTACGGCGCGACGGGCGCGTACCTGACGCGCGTGGCGCCGCCCAGCGGGCTGCGCGCGCTGGTGGCGGGCTACGCGCTGCTGCTGGCCACGATGGCGTGGCGCGGCGCGGCGCGCGGCGGGCCGGCGGCGGCGGGCGCGCTGCTGTTTCTGCTGTCGGACGCGGCGCTGGGCTATAGCCTGTTCGGCGCGCCCGTGCCCGGTGACCGCGTGCTCGTAATGTCCACCTACTACCTGGGCCAGCTGGGCATCGCGCTGAGCGCGCTGCGCCCGCCGCCGCCCGACACCGTCGAGGCGCGCTTGTAAGCCGCCGCCCTCCGATACGTTCCGGTTTCTTCCTTTAATCCGTAAGCTATACTATAGGCAGGTGTGTGGGGTATTCAATTAGGTTCTACAGGGTAAAATTAAAACCAGTGCGGATATTTTACGAGGTGAAAGTACTCATGAATATGATCAACTTTTATTATGGGACCGACACTGAAATATGAAAAAAAGAAATCACCTGTTTCATACATTTTGATCGTGTTGTAGTGCATTTTTGTAGGGAACAGCTGATTTTTTTTTCATATTTCAGTGTCGGTCCAATAATAAAAGTTGATCATATTCATGAGTACTTCCACCTCCTAAAATATCCGCACTGGTTTTAATTTTACCCTATATAGTTAGTGGACCGACCTAGGTATTTTGTTATAGTGTTCGTAGATAAGTATATATTTTATATGAGTGTTTACATAATGTGCCGCGCCCGCACAAACATTCAACAAGGTTGAATGCAATCAGTCTGTGATATGTGATCGATTTCTGTCTTCTGATACATAACATATTATGTACCTCTTATTATTAGTTCAAAACTTACAATAATGTATTAAAACTTTGTCGGCTGCATTGGTTATATTGGAGGGACATGAGCGGTAACCGCTATGTGTGCCAAAGTGTTAGTTACAAACTTATAACATCACGGCCGTGCATCTCTACATGAGCATTTGAAACAGGGTTGTTGCGGATCCCATTTTTATCACATCCGCGGATGCGGATGCGGAGGCGGATGTTTGAAGGCTCGCATCCGCGGATGCGGATCTTAAGATATTTTTAAGAAACTATATTTGTGGAGAAATAAAATAATAAGAGAGTAATTTTTTATAAATATTTTTATTAAATATTACATTTAATAAAAAGTAATTACATATTTGCCGCCTTTTCGGCGTCAAGCCTGTTTCGCAGAGGTTCGTAAATTAAACCCGCGCTACTGAACAATTATTCGCTAGGAACACTGGCTGGTGGTGTCAATAAAAACCTGCGTGCTATTGGTGACAATTTCGCTCCTATTGGTTAATGAGCCATGCACGGCACGCGCCAGTCGCCGGGCCCCGCCTATTTCTTTTTTGACACGACCTGTGCTACATCTGCATCCGCAATGATTATTGCGGATGCGGATGCGAATATTCGCAACAACCCTGATTTGAAATAATAATGTATTGTGCAGTGTGGTGACGTGGTGAGTGCGTTACGGTCGTTCGAGCGGTGTGAACGTTGGACTGAGCTCGTTCAGCCAGCCGCCTAGCCGTTCGTTCACTGTATTATGAATAATGTATAAACCGCTATATAATATGTAGGTAGGTATGTAGGTGTTTTACATAGCTAAAGAGCACACTTTTGTTGAAATCATTAAAACTTATTAAAATAACATTGACCTGAAAGCGGCGCGGCCGGCGGGCGCGGCGCTCTCGCTTGTCTTCAACAACCAAGTGTTCGCTAGTACTAAGACTGATGCAGTTGTACTCCTTACAAGTGTTTAAATACCTACCTATATCATGTCGTGTAGTCTGTGTAGCTCACCGCTCGCGGGACCTGTCCTGCGTGCAGGTACACCGTACCCTACAGGTACAAATATGTAGTAATCCGCCACGAGGGTCTGCCCTTTTTAAAGTGTTTTGATGTAGGTACATTCCGACACTAAAAGTGAGTTCTTTCTCAGTATTTATTAGGTAGGTATAGCTCATCAGTAGACCATAATAAAGTAGGGTTTTGTTAACTTTGTAAACAATGTTAGTAGTATGGCCAACTGTCTTTGATGAATTTGTATAGAAAGTTTGTTTACAAAGTTTACAAGTTCTACTGAAATGGAGCATAGTACATTCACCGAGCTAATGCAGGCTCGTGTCCCGGAGAGCCGTCGATGGCCTCGTGGTGTCCCGGCGTCCCGCACGCGGGGTAGTGCGCGCGGCGTCCGCGTCACTGGCGTTACGCGCGCTTTATGTTTTAGATGTGATGTATACGTAAATCAATATTTTATTGAACGTTATACCGTTGTAGTTTTATACATAAGAGATAGAATATCATAATGTGCATACCGTACATAATAAACTAAGTATTGGAATTGACATTTGTATTATTTTTGTCCAAAATAAATGTCGATAATTTTATAAAAATATTTATTATCATATACTTAGATAAACTTAATTTGTATTATAACTTAACAACAATGTGTACAAAGTAGGCGTCATCACATACACGGCGACAGCGCGACGTCACCGTCTGTGCAGTGCGTGCTATTACTTATTAGCACAAGTGACTATAAGTTAGGAGTTGTAAGATGCACTTGATTGTAAAAATATTTGAATAAACTTATCAATCACTTGTACTAGTATCATGAACCTGTTAGTCTGAAGGCGTCGCTCGCACGCGTCGCCGTCGCCGCCCGATGTAGCGACATGTTGCGATATCGCTTTAACGCCTCCTCCACATTGGGCGTGCGCGTTCCTCCGGCGTGTGAATGACGCGAACGTTTATGCACGCGGCGCGAGCGTCGTTCACACGCTGGAGGAACGCGCACGCCCAATGTGGGGGAGGCGTTAGGCCTCTACCTCGCATTTTGCGGGCAGCGGGGCGGCGGCGGCGGCAGCGCAACCCTCTTCCGTGCCGCTATTTTTGAGGTTTATTTGATTTTATGCATAAAATCCTGCCGCTCCCGCGCCGCCGCCGCCGCCACCCTGCTGCCCACAAAATTCGAGGCAGAGGCCTACCTACCCCACATTGGGCGGGCGCGTTCCTCGATTAGCATAATAGTGAGACGAGGCCTAGTCCACGCGGAACGAGGCGTCGTCACAACACAGGTGGTCGGTGACGCGGCGATGAGACGCGACGCGAGCGCGGCAGGCTCGTACTGAGGCCGCGGGCCGCGCGGTGCGGGGCGGCGCGACGGCGATGTATACAAAAGCATTGCACAGTATGGCGGCGGGGCGACACGGGCGACGGCGGAGCGGGGGACCGAGCGGTGCACGGGCGGCGGTGGAGCGACGGCGACGCGGAAGCGACGAGATCAAACTAGTTTGATTTCGTCGCTTGCGCGGGCTCACAACACTGCTGGAGCGCGACTGCCGCCAGCTCGCTTCGCTCGGCCGTCGCAAGTGGGTGCCCCCCGGCGCGCCGCCCCCCGAGCCGCCCGGCACCGCCCCCGCTCGGCCGTCGCAAGTGGGTGCCCGCCGGCGGGGCGCGCTACTCGCGGCGCAGGTTGTCGAGGCGCGCCTGCAGCTCGGCGCCGCCCCCCGCGCGCCGCCCCCGAGCCGCCCGGCACCGCCCCCGCTCGGCCGTCGCAAGTGGGTGCCCGCCGGCGGGGCGCGCTACTCGCGGCGCAGGTTGTCGAGGCGCGCCTGCAGCTCGGCGCCGCCCCCCGCGCGCCGCCCCCGAGCCGCCCGGCACCGCCCCCGCTCGGCCGTCGCAAGTGGGTGCCCGCCGGCGGGGCGCGCTACTCGCGGCGCAGGTTGTCGAGGCGCGCCTGCAGCTCGGCGCCGCCCCCCGCGCGCCGCCCCCGAGCCGCCCGGCACCGCCCCCGCTCGGCCGTCGCAAGTGGGTGCCCGCCGGCGGGGCGCGCTACTCGCGGCGCAGGTTGTCGAGGCGCGCCTGCAGCTCGGCGCCGCCCCCCGCGCGCCGCCCCCGAGCCGCCCGGCACCGCCCCCGCTCGGCCGTCGCAAGTGGGTGCCCGCCGGCGGGGCGCGCTACTCGCGGCGCAGGTTGTCGAGGCGCGCCTGCAGCTCGGCGCCGCCCCCCGCGCGCCGCCCCCGAGCCGCCCGGCACCGCCCCCGCTCGGCCGTCGCAAGTGGGTGCCCGCCGGCGGGGCGCGCTACTCGCGGCGCAGGTTGTCGAGGCGCGCCTGCAGCTCGGCGCCGCCCCCCGCGCGCCGCCCCCGAGCCGCCCGGCACCGCCCCCGCTCGGCCGTCGCAAGTGGGTGCCCGCCGGCGGGGCGCGCTACTCGCGGCGCAGGTTGTCGAGGCGCGCCTGCAGCTCGGCGCCGCCCCCCGCGCGCCGCCCCCGAGCCGCCCGGCACCGCCCCCGCTCGGCCGTCGCAAGTGGGTGCCCGCCGGCGGGGCGCGCTACTCGCGGCGCAGGTTGTCGAGGCGCGCCTGCAGCTCGGCGCCGCCCCCCGCGCGCCGCCCCCGAGCCGCCCGGCACCGCCCCCGCTCGGCCGTCGCAAGTGGGTGCCCGCCGGCGGGGCGCGCTACTCGCGGCGCAGGTTGTCGAGGCGCGCCTGCAGCTCGGCGCCGCCCCCCGCGCGCCGCCCCCGAGCCGCCCGGCACCGCCCCCGCTCGGCCGTCGCAAGTGGGTGCCCGCCGGCGGGGCGCGCTACTCGCGGCGCAGGTTGTCGAGGCGCGCCTGCAGCTCGGCGCCGCCCCCCGCGCGCCGCCCCCGAGCCGCCCGGCACCGCCCCCGCTCGGCCGTCGCAAGTGGGTGCCCGCCGGCGGGGCGCGCTACTCGCGGCGCAGGTTGTCGAGGCGCGCCTGCAGCTCGGCGCCGCCCCCCGCGCGCCGCCCCCGAGCCGCCCGGCACCGCCCCCGCTCGGCCGTCGCAAGTGGGTGCCCGCCGGCGGGGCGCGCTACTCGCGGCGCAGGTTGTCGAGGCGCGCCTGCAGCTCGGCGCCGCCCCCCGCGCGCCGCCCCCGAGCCGCCCGGCACCGCCCCCGCTCGGCCGTCGCAAGTGGGTGCCCGCCGGCGGGGCGCGCTACTCGCGGCGCAGGTTGTCGAGGCGCGCCTGCAGCTCGGCGCCGCCCCCCGCGCGCCGCCCCCGAGCCGCCCGGCACCGCCCCCGCTCGGCCGTCGCAAGTGGGTGCCCGCCGGCGGGGCGCGCTACTCGCGGCGCAGGTTGTCGAGGCGCGCCTGCAGCTCGGCGCCGCCCCCCGCGCGCCGCCCCCGAGCCGCCCGGCACCGCCCCCGCTCGGCCGTCGCAAGTGGGTGCCCGCCGGCGGGGCGCGCTACTCGCGGCGCAGGTTGTCGAGGCGCGCCTGCAGCTCGGCGCCGCCCCCCGCGCGCCGCCCCCGAGCCGCCCGGCACCGCCCCCGCTCGGCCGTCGCAAGTGGGTGCCCGCCGGCGGGGCGCGCTACTCGCGGCGCAGGTTGTCGAGGCGCGCCTGCAGCTCGGCGTCGGCGTCCGGGGCTCCGCCCCCCGAGCCGCCCGGCACCGCCACCGGCGTCGCCGCCGCTGCGTTTTTCGCTGCAAGTGCACAATACAATAAACATTACTGTCAAACCAAAACTCGTTACTTATTTACGCACGCAAAACAAACAAAGGAATACAAGGTTGAGTGTGGGGTCAAGTTCATATAGAATATCAGTGAATGAATTTTAATATATAAATAACTATTGTCTTGTATAAGTAGCGGCACTAAAGATGATCACAGATCGCGCATGTACATTTTCGGCCCGATAGACAATTGACAATACGTAATAGAGAATGGTCGAGCATCGACTGACGAACCAATCGCCTGCAGCCTTGGCGCCCCCCGTCTTCTTCATTCAGTCAGAGACCGAAAAATCAGCAAATGCGCAGATGACGTTTGTGATCAAGATTGCTGCCGGGACTTATACCTGCTTAAGTTTGTCTGTTTAAGGTATGTGTTTTATGACAGTGTGTTTTTGCACCTATCGTCTTAGTTATGCATCTAAACCATAGGTTCCCAACCTTTTATGGACTACCGCCCCCTTTATAAGAAAAAAAAATCCCCTTTACATAATAGGTAATTAAACCAATTTTATGTGTCTGTCTATTATCACTACATAGTATAAAACAAAGTCGCTTCCCGCTATATGGTCTGTCTGTCCCTATGTATGCTTAGATTTTTTTAACTACGCAACGGATTTTGATACGGTTTTTTTTAATAAGGTGATTCAAGAGGACGGTTTATAGCACCCGTGCGAAGACGGGGCGGGTCGCTTCTCTATTAATAATCACAAATTAACAATTTATTAATTCTCTCTCTCTCTCTCTCTGTAATATCTTGCTACTCGCGGTCGTGGCTGAGGCTCGTGATTATTAATTAATTAATTATATCTTGACCAACAAATGCAAAACAATACACGAAGCTGGAGCACCCCGCACTGGGGCACTGCACAAAGGCAAAGACAAGACGATTAATTAAAATTTGTAAAAAAATAGAATAAAAAAACCGGGAAAGAGCGTGTCGGACCACGCAGAGTCTAGGGTTCCGTAGTAAGAAGTATTTCAGCCTTCCGACCGCAAAATTTCATAATATTATTATAAAATACAAAGGTATTTTTGCGGTTGTCAAAAATCAAAATAGTGAATATTTCAAAAAGTTATTGCCGTATCTTGTTCAAACCAATTTTAATCGAAAGTATTTATTAGATGCTACAAGCTTGAATTTTTTCAGATTTTTTGACAACGCGGTTGGAAAATTACAGGGGGGGGGGGCACATTCTTCACGACTTTCGGAGCTTCTAGTTCACTAAGTATGCACTTAAATAAAAAAGTCATTTAGGAACCTATATGTTATTTTCAAAGACCTATTCAACGATACCCCACATGAAGGGGTGCGCGAAAATATTTTTTTCACCCCTTAGTTTTATGTATGGGGGGTCCAGGATCTGCGACACCACCTGGTCGCTGCGCACGGAACTGTTAGTGTGTACACGTGGACGAGTACTGACCTGCGACGGAGAGCGAGCCGGTGGCCTGCGGCAGGCCCGACAGCGTGTCGTTGAGCTGCAGCCCCAGCTCGTCCAGGATCTGCGACACCACCTGGTCGCTGCGCACGGAACTGTTAGTGTGTACACGTGGACGAGTACTGACCTGCGACGGAGAGCGAGCCGGTGGCCTGCGGCAGGCCCGACAGCGTGTCGTTGAGCTGCAGCCCCAGCTCGTCCAGGATCTGCGACACCACCTGGTCGCTGCGCACGGAACTGTTAGTGTGTACACGTGGACGAGTACTGACCTGCGACGGAGAGCGAGCCGGTGGCCTGCGGCAGGCCCGACAGCGTGTCGTTGAGCTGCAGCCCCAGCTCGTCCAGGATCTGCGACACCACCTGGTCGCTGCGCACGGAACTGTTAGTGTGTACACGTGGACGAGTACTGACCTGCGACGGAGAGCGAGCCGGTGGCCTGCGGCAGGCCCGACAGCGTGTCGTTGAGCTGCAGCCCCAGCTCGTCCAGGATCTGCGACACCACCTGGTCGCTGCGCACGGAACTGTTAGTGTGTACACGTGGACGAGTACTGACCTGCGACGGAGAGCGAGCCGGTGGCCTGCGGCAGGCCCGACAGCGTGTCGTTGAGCTGCAGCCCCAGCTCGTCCAGGATCTGCGACACCACCTGGTCGCTGCGCACGGACAAACACTGTATGAGGCATCGTCCTAATAGAACGCGCATTCGCGTTCTATTAGCGCTCACGCCGAACGATAAGCACAAAATGTATAGCAGTGACATTACCTGCGGAAAAGTCACGTGACCTCGCTAATGTCACTGCCATACATTTTGTCCGTAGCGTTTGGCGTAAACGATAACAGAAAAGTAACTTGGCTAAGGGGGCTGGAGACACAAGGGTCACTGGAACATTTACAATCGACGTGTTGCGACTGAGATACGTGCCGCTAGACCAGTCTTTCCAAAAGTATGGGTCGAGCGGATATTGGGAGGGTCCTGAAACTGATAGGACGGCAGTCGTAGGTAAGTCACAACACGTCGCACAACCGGGTATTTGCCTTATCTAGCCGGCCAAAAATACAATTCTCAGAATTACGCTCATGTAAAAAAAAATGGGTTCCTAGGACAGCCAGATAGTTGGGCAACCTAACCCCATTGTTTTTATTTCACCTACCCCAAATTCCAGAGGATAAGGACAGCCAAAACTCGAGACATCTTTCATAGTGATTGTTTGTTTTCGACATTTCTGCTTTAAAACTCATGTTTTAATTATTTATTATTTTATGTTGTGTTCTGAATAAATTAATTTTAGCTATGGATTCTTATACTGCTGGTAAGTGAGTTATTTTACACGCTTAAAACATTTAATTTTATTATGATATTACATTACTTTTCGCCATTCAAAAAAATAGCGTCTTAATTCCTTTTATTTTTCGTGCAAAAGAAGTTTTAAGAGGAAAGCCTCTTAAAACTTCTTTTGCACTAAAACAAAAAGTTGTTTTAGTGTTTTAGGGCATTGCCCGGCTATGATTCTTATATATTATATTCTTAAAATATAGACATTACATTTTATAAAATATTAAAAATTGGTTCCAACTAATTCCTACTCCGCCATCTGGAGCGATTTTATATCTCTAACTCGAAAATGTGAAAAAAATATAAGTTATAGTTCATTTAGTTTGTTTATTATTGCAGGACCTTCTGGAAGTAGTTTAATGACTCCCAAAGAAGTATTTCAATCAAAGTCACAAAGATCTCAATTTTAACGGTGAAATAAAATTTGTTGAAAATTACTTGATTTCAAAAAACGTTATTCTAAAGAACAAGTAACAGAAGACATAAAGCATAATTTTATGAGTTACTGAGCCATTTCCAAATTATTAAGAAGGATAAATAATATTGGCCAGCTAGATCACTGAAATACCCCAATGTGCGTCGGCCGCGCCCGCCGTGTCACCAATAAGTCATTGTTTAAAAAAGATAACACTTTCTTCAGGAAAAAAAATCATCAGCACGGGGTGAGTCGCGAACTTAAAAAAAAATTTTTAGATTGATTGCAGTCCGCACAGCTTTGGGAGTTGCGCCTAGCGCAATACAAACAAGCTGCTGACTCTACATGTGAACCGTTTGTGACCAGGCGCGGTCCCGGGGGGTCATACCGTAGCTGAAGACTTTAGGGGGGGGGGTCATACCGATTAATGCCGAAGTGATATACCGTGAATTACCGTGTTTGGCGCATTTTTGTACGATTTTGGGGGGGGGGGGGGGTCATGACCCCCGTTACCTGGGACCGCGCCTGTTTGTGACAGTCATGGTACGCGTCTGTGAGGCTTCACACTGAAACCACCTCGTGCCAGCGCACATGACGCCCGGTGTCGCGTGAACCTGCGACACCGTGCGTCGTGCAGCGCACCGCAACGTTGCCAGCCACAGATTTAGAGTAGACTAGATACCGCAACCCGTCCGTCCCAGCGTGCCCGAAAAGTTTGTGCGATGCACCTACAGCAAGTAGGCGTTCTTACTTGAGTTTACTTTCAAACGCGCCGGTGAAACTTGACAAATAGTGTCGTTGAAGACATAAATGCCAAATTGTACCAATAATAACTGTAAAAACTCTTATAGAGTTGCCCAAGCCAATGCCTATAAATGACTTGCGCGACAGCATAGTAGGTAGGAAAAAATGGCACGCTCGTTTTCATACTATTCAGTAAACATGCGATATCTAGCCTAATCTAAATCTGTGTTGCCAGCCGTGGTCCGGCACGGCTGGTCGCGGCCGGCACAGTGAGCGACTGACCTCTCCTCCTCGTCGTCGTCGGCCGTCATCGCCTCGTCGATGGAGTCGCTCATCATCTCCTCCTTCATGTCCATGATCTCCGACTGCTTCTCGAACTCCTGCAGACAACCGTCAGCGTCACGTGACAATATGTTGAAGTATATGTAACAATATTATTAATCAGCCTATAATGTTTATAACTCAGGACTCCTCTCTGTAAAACAGAGTGGTCCATAATCTACCACGCGAGCCCAGTGCAGGTTGGGAATTGTTGGTTCTAGTACATTATTCATGATGTTTTTCCTCCCCGTTTTTAGAGGAAGGGTGATGAAATAAATTGCACGAAGTATAATACGTGCCTGCTTGAGTTCGAACCCACAACATACGACACGCAGTCGGGACCATTACCACTGGACCACCACTGACTGCTCTGTGGAAATATAAATACCTAACCAAAAACTATTGGATTTGACGGAGGATGAGAAGACCAGCCGGCTTAGCATAACCAATTCTATCTATATTCTACCAAAGAATAGACTAAGTTCTTTCTATCAAATAGTTATCTCTTCTGCCCGAGCACGCGGCGAATTTTGTCTACTGAAGAATAGACATTTCTCATCATTGTATGCATAAAACAGTAGAAATCTTTCTACAAACTGTCACTTTGTCTATTCTTCTGTAGACAAAGCCCGTTTCTATCGTGGTCATGCTAGGCCGGCTGCTGTCACTAGGTAGCTGATGCAGCTGGGCTGGCACTGGGTACCTGCAGTATCTTCTGTATCTGCGGCATGTTGAGCTGGCGGTTCATGGCGGCCATGGCGCGCGTGACGCCGCGCATGGCCTGCGCCATGGTGTTCTGCGACTTGAGCGTCTGGATCTTGAGCGCCACGGCCTGGATGTTGGCCTTCATCAGCATGAACTTGCGCACGTAGCGCCGCGTGCGCACCAGGTCCTTCGCCATTATCTTGACGGCGTCCTGCAGACCGGTACGACAGTAAACACTTGTGTGGTAGATACAGTTGAAATAACAAATCACACATTACAATTATTTACAGTAGTGCTATCTTACATATATCTGTTCTGGACATTCTTTAAGTACCTACCCCACCCCACATTCTAACAAATTGATATTAACTTGCGGTTTTTTGGTGGATATGGACCAGCGAGATTCAGTTCCCTCCTTTCCAATCCTCACCTCACCGGTGGAAAAACATCTCAATTATTCCATATTTTTCGCTTTATGAACTTCTGAGATGAGGGGGGAAAAGTATTTTGTATTATCACCTTTCATTTAAGTTGAAAACTATGCAGCTTGAAAAAATGTATCTTATTTTAGAATGTGCAAATGAAACTCTTTTATAATTATGATGCCCCACTTGTACAAGTAGCCCCACTTTGAAATTTCAACCCCTGATTTAGGCCCATAATTCATTATCCTCTTGCAAAGAAGATATTTTTTTTTTAAGTTTGCAATAATAATTATGTATAATAGTAAGGAATATTTAAAATGGTCCAAATATCAAATTGATAGCATTAGTAGGTAGTTGTTGAAATATGCCACTGTGACAGATGGACAGAATCACAGTTTGGTACAGAATCCTAACAGGAGCTGAGAGTTAGGACATGGGCTTACTAATAATATCTTTACAACCAATCAAAAAGGTAATCCATAACTAATATAATAAACAACAACACAAGTACTCTAGATAGGTCATCAGCAACATTACATAGGTAATTGCTGGCACTAATAGGTTGCACTTGGTTTCAATAGAGTAATTCCCCCCACTCGCAACAAACAATGTGCCACAAGCCACAACAATTGAACAAACTGATAATGCAATATAAAAAGCTAAGTTTCAGACTGACACAAGTTAGATTGCCATCAACACATTAAGAACAAGTAGTACTGATCATGTCCTGACCATCTGCCCCTCCTTGGCTAGCTTCTTGATGTCATTGATGACTTTCTTCTCCTGTTGCTCCATCTTCATCCGCTCCCGGTCGAGGTCCCGCATCGCCTTGTTGAGTGCGCGCTGGTTCTTGCGCAGCATCTCCTCTGGAGTCATTCGGTGACCGAATAACCACTCCATTGTTACACTGTGTTTACTACTGAAATGATAGAGTTATTTTACTTTACAGAAAAGATTGGGGTTTGGATTTCTTTTAGCATTAATCTATTATATTGTCTTAATCATAAAACAGTGGTTGTTATAGGATGTGTTTATCTACCCCACTGCTATTGATACAGAAGGAGCTTAGATATTTACCTGATAAAAGAGTTTTCTCAAGCTAACAACAATGTCCAGATATTAGGAGTACTTTGAAGTGATGATTCACCATCCCCAGGTTGAGGTCACCGACTTACCAACTAATAACCCAACTCAAATCAATTAAAGCTGAACGAGCACCGATGTAAATAATGTACGTATTTTTTTTGGAAAATAATTGTGTCAAATAATTAATAAAAAATAATGTTTACACAAAATCGAGATTCTCAATTTCTCAGACGTTTTCCAACATTCCAACTTTCAACTTCAACCACAACTTCAACTTCAATTCAATGTCTAAAATGTCAATGTTAAATGCCTTATTGACTTTGTCAAGTTCGTGGAGAATAGACTAAAGGAGGAATAACTCTGTGTATGTGATGAAAAGTGTCCGGCACACGTCCACACACGTCTACGTCACCTATGCTCAAGACGAGATCTATGCTTGAGTATCGTTCTCTAATGCGACTATACAAGCCATAATGGGGCTTACCATGAGCTTTTAGAAAACCATTCAATTTCCAGTCAGTTCTAAAGCAGGGGGCTTACCATGAGCTTTTAGAAAACCATTCAATTTCCAGTCAGTTCTAAAGCAGGCCTACTGCCACCCTGCTGCTGAATCGCTAAAAATCGTACCATGACAGTACTAAAGGTGAACGATTATTGAACGAAGTTGAATAGTAAAGCTTGTCTCTGGCCTGCTGTTACGTCATTGTTATGGAGAGTAAATTGAGGAGTAATAACTCTTACGGGAGACAAGTTGAAAAAGTGTCCAGCTTTATGTAGTAAAATAATAGTTTAAAAACCCTTCAAAGTGACGCTAGCATAAGCTAATGGTATGGTATGAATGTAGCACAGTAGCGCCACCCTAATTTAACACATTTTGATGGACATTTTTCATACACTGACACTTGCATTAAACTGTTCCTCCATCTTATACACTCCACTCAAATAAACAACGTTCAAAAACCTAAATCTAATGCTTTGCTTACGTTCCAAAACCTAAATCAAATTATTCTTTGTTGCAAAATAAATTAGTAATTGATTCAATTAGAAATTGAATAAATTCCTAATTTCATAAGGTCATTATGGTGATTTTATTTTTTGTGTTTAGTCGAACACAAAGAAGTCGTAATGTCCAACTATATTGATTCATAAATTCCCTTTCATTAATTTGAAAAGGCTCATTTAATTCCCTAAGGCGATGCCGTCAGCCGTCACTTTCTTTTTATCATACTTACGATAAATCGATAATTATTCTCCAAATTAATATTGTTAAATAATTCGTACTCGTCATACACCTACAAATATTATATTTAAGTACCTAGCTAATAAAAAGTGTTGTTTACGCACTTATTTCTCATATTTTTATATAATATTGACTTCACAACCTCATATTGTGTGATAATAGTCAGACGGTCGCTCAAGTCCTCACAGCTTACCTTCAATATCAATATAAATAACAAAACAATGTTGAATAAGCTTGTGTAATAGTAACTTTTTCAAGATGGTTTATTTTGACATTACAGACGTTCAATAAACGCTTTGCTAGCACGTCATGGTATGAAAAGTCTATACAAAAAAAAAGGTGAACGGTTTTCATAAACGACAACTCAGCAGGCCTGCCGCAGGCCTGCTAATGTGATGTCATAGTACAAAAAAGCAGGGCAGTTCAATTTCTGTCCTGCTTTAAGAGCTCGTGGTAAGCCTTAATATCTCTGGTCCCAAAAATACCCAAAACTATACAATCACGAAGTTCCGGATATCATGACAGCCGCAATATGGGAAGAAATAGCGGGAATATTATATACATAGTACATAATTATGTACTTATTAGAATAACTATGAATAATTGATTTTAATTATTATTAACTATGATTTTGAAATTCCCGCCACCATTATCTGATCAATAAAATTCGCCTCGATTCTGCTTTGATCTTTGATGGACGCACACGGAAGAAAATAATGCGACTCAAACTCAATCACTCCACTCGTCACACACACACTTTGATTCTTCTCTAGTGGACGCCAAAAAGTCAAAACCTTGGAGGAAGAATATCCTTAGGCTCTGTCTATAGATTATATGTCTATGGTCAAAACAATCAATTCTGATCTGGCAATAGGCAACACTGATAATTTGTCTATGGAATCAATCAAAGTCAAAATCAGTCAAATGCCCAAATGGTCAAAATTCAAAAATAAATCTTTCTTTTTTTTTCTTTTGTGTTTGTACAATCTCAGGTTGTTTGTATAGACCAGTATAGGCTATCTCGCTGGATTCTTGTCTTCAGAATGAGTGATGATGATGTTACTATTATGGAAGTGGATGAAGTTGCACCAAAGCACTCAAAATCGCAAGCCGGTACTAGCGGTAAAACTACTTCTCATTTACCATGGATTGAGAAGTACCGGCCGGTAACATTCAACGACATCGTGGGGAACGAGGACACAGTGTCGAGGCTGGCGGTGTTCGCGCGCACGGGGAACGCTCCGAACATAATAATCGCGGGCCCGCCGGGCGTGGGCAAGACCACCACGATCCTGTGCCTGGCGCGCGCGCTGCTCGGCGCCGCCTTCAAGGACGCCGTGCTGGAGCTCAACGCGTCCAACGACCGCGGCATCGACGTCGTGCGCAACAAGATCAAGATGTTCGCTCAACAAAAGGTTTGTACTACTATAATTCCATGTGGTGTCCTAGTCAGCCTTCCTTTCCCTAACTCCCTTGAGCAACAACAAGACTCTGCAGTGACTGCTGCCATGTATGATGACTGGTGCTCCCTAGTCAGAAGCACATTAAATAGGTAGAATGTTAAAGTCACAACCTCACTCCATCATTGTCTTGATGGAAGTTCATGAAGGTTATGTGTTTTGCTGAGCAAGTAGTGATTAGGATAATGAATTAGTGACTGCCCATAAAACAGAACCTTGTATATGGTTGGTTGTTGGTATTTATGGTTTATTTTTAGTTAAGACTATAAATAGGTAGGTAGGCTTCTTAATAATTATTGTAATTGGTGTACTATACTGTTATAATAAATAAATATACCAGGGTTTCTTAAAGTGGTGTCCATGGACCCCTTGGGGCCCATGACATGATTGCCAGGGTTGCCAGGGGTCCAAGGCCACTCAGTGCACTCTTATAATATTTTAAATTAGGAAAATTATGAAATAATTCATGCATGTTTGACCACTTGTTTGTTTTCTTTTCCTAATTTTCTTCGACACCCTCTGTGAAATTTTTTGGAATTTCAAAAGTGGTCCGCGGCTACAAAAAGTTTAAGAACCACTGCTATATACTGTCTTTATAGTGAACTCAAATTTACCACATAGCAAGAATAGCTAGGGTAATTAGTTGGCAGTCACCAGTGATACTCAAACTGTCTTTCTACCATAACTTTATTCTGTGTTTATTTGTAAGACCTTAAAAATGTATAGCTGCCTTTTTGATGAATTTTAGGCTAGTTTTAGCTTGATCTAAATGTGAGACAGACAGTAGTGCATGGTCGTGCTTGGTGCAGGTGACGCTGCCGGCGGGGCGGCACAAGCTGGTGGTGCTGGACGAGGCGGACAGCATGACGGAGGGCGCGCAGCAGGCGCTGCGCCGCACCATGGAGCTGTACTCGCACACCACGCGCTTCGCGCTCGCCGCCAACAACTCCGAGAAGATCATCGAGCCTATCCAGTCGCGCTGCGCCGTGCTGCGATACTCGCGGCTCACCGACGCGCAGATACTCGCCAAAGTAACCGCACCTTTTGTGACCTAACGTTTACATTACTTTATTCTATAACGTCGCGTGCAGTATTAGTGAGGTGTTCATGTTCCGAACCAGGTGGTGGAGGTGTGCGAGAAGGAGGGGCTGTCGTACACGGAGGAGGGCGTGAGCGCGGTGGTGTTCACGGCGCAGGGCGACCTGCGCGCCGCGCTCAACAACCTGCAGTCCACGGCGCAGGGCTTCGCGCACGTGTCCGCCGACAACGTGTTCAAGGTGTGCGACGAGCCGCACCCCATGCTCGTGCGCGGCATGCTGGAGGCCTGCGTGCGCCAGGACATCCACGAGGCGTACAAGGCGAGTAGAGCGAGCAGGCGGGCGCGTCGCGCGGGCGGGCCGGTTCATAGTGTTGTTTGCGGCAGGTGATCGCGAAGCTGTGCAAGCTGGGCTACGCGGCGGAGGACATCGTGAGCAACATCTTCCGCGTGTGCAAGACGCTGGACGCGGGCGAGGCCACGCGGCTGGCGCTGCTGCGCGAGGTGGGCCTGACGCACCTGCGCGTGGCGGACGGGCTGGGCTCGCCGCTGCAGCTGGCGGGGCTGCTGGCGCGCTGCTGCCGCGCCGCCGCGCAGCTGGCCTGACCCGAGCGGGGCCACGCGGCTGGCGCTGCTGCGCGAGGTGGGCCTGACGCACCTGCGCGTGGCGGACGGGCTGGGCTCGCCGCTGCAGCTGGCGGGGCTGCTGGCGCGCTGCTGCCGCGCCGCCGCGCAGCTGGCCTGACCCGAGCGGGGCCACGCGGCTGGCGCTGCTGCGCGAGGTGGGCCTGACGCACCTGCGCGTGGCGGACGGGCTGGGCTCGCCGCTGCAGCTGGCGGGGCTGCTGGCGCGCTGCTGCCGCGCCGCCGCGCAGCTGGCCTGACCCGAGCGGGGCCACGCGGCTGGCGCTGCTGCGCGAGGTGGGCCTGACGCACCTGCGCGTGGCGGACGGGCTGGGCTCGCCGCTGCAGCTGGCGGGGCTGCTGGCGCGCTGCTGCCGCGCCGCCGCGCAGCTGGCCTGACCCGAGCGGGGCCACGCGGCTGGCGCTGCTGCGCGAGGTGGGCCTGACGCACCTGCGCGTGGCGGACGGGCTGGGCTCGCCGCTGCAGCTGGCGGGGCTGCTGGCGCGCTGCTGCCGCGCCGCCGCGCAGCTGGCCTGACCCGAGCGGGGCCACGCGGCTGGCGCTGCTGCGCGAGGTGGGCCTGACGCACCTGCGCGTGGCGGACGGGCTGGGCTCGCCGCTGCAGCTGGCGGGGCTGCTGGCGCGCTGCTGCCGCGCCGCCGCGCAGCTGGCCTGACCCGAGCGGGGCCACGCGGCTGGCGCTGCTGCGCGAGGTGGGCCTGACGCACCTGCGCGTGGCGGACGGGCTGGGCTCGCCGCTGCAGCTGGCGGGGCTGCTGGCGCGCTGCTGCCGCGCCGCCGCGCAGCTGGCCTGACCCGAGCGGGGCCACGCGGCTGGCGCTGCTGCGCGAGGTGGGCCTGACGCACCTGCGCGTGGCGGACGGGCTGGGCTCGCCGCTGCAGCTGGCGGGGCTGCTGGCGCGCTGCTGCCGCGCCGCCGCGCAGCTGGCCTGACCCGAGCGGGGCCACGCGGCTGGCGCTGCTGCGCGAGGTGGGCCTGACGCACCTGCGCGTGGCGGACGGGCTGGGCTCGCCGCTGCAGCTGGCGGGGCTGCTGGCGCGCTGCTGCCGCGCCGCCGCGCAGCTGGCCTGACCCGAGCGGGGCCACGCGGCTGGCGCTGCTGCGCGAGGTGGGCCTGACGCACCTGCGCGTGGCGGACGGGCTGGGCTCGCCGCTGCAGCTGGCGGGGCTGCTGGCGCGCTGCTGCCGCGCCGCCGCGCAGCTGGCCTGACCCGAGCGGGGCCACGCGGCTGGCGCTGCTGCGCGAGGTGGGCCTGACGCACCTGCGCGTGGCGGACGGGCTGGGCTCGCCGCTGCAGCTGGCGGGGCTGCTGGCGCGCTGCTGCCGCGCCGCCGCGCAGCTGGCCTGACCCGAGCGGGGCCACGCGGCTGGCGCTGCTGCGCGAGGTGGGCCTGACGCACCTGCGCGTGGCGGACGGGCTGGGCTCGCCGCTGCAGCTGGCGGGGCTGCTGGCGCGCTGCTGCCGCGCCGCCGCGCAGCTGGCCTGACCCGAGCGGGGCCACGCGGCTGGCGCTGCTGCGCGAGGTGGGCCTGACGCACCTGCGCGTGGCGGACGGGCTGGGCTCGCCGCTGCAGCTGGCGGGGCTGCTGGCGCGCTGCTGCCGCGCCGCCGCGCAGCTGGCCTGACCCGAGCGAGGCCACGCCATCCACAGCGGACGTGTCATTTAGTTGTAATAGTTATTAAAAGTACTGAGTTCTGCTTTGAGGTGTGTATGGGATTACTGAGTTCTGCTTTGAGGTGTTAATGGGATTACCGAGTTCTACTTTGAGTTGTTTATGGGATTACTGAGTTCTACTTTGAGGTGTGTATGGGATTACTGAGTTCTGTTGTTGAGGTGTGTATGGGATTACTGAGTTCTGTTGTTGAGGTGTGTATGGGATTACTGAGTTCTGTTGTTGAGGTGTGTATGGGATTACTGAGTTCTGCTTTGAGGTGTGTATGGGATTACTGAGTTCTGCTTTGAGGTGTGTATGGGATTACTGAGTTCTGTTGTTGAGGTGTGTATGGGATTACGAGTTCTGTTGTTGAGGTGTATGGGATTATTGAGTTCTGTTGTTGAGGTGTGTATGGATCTATTTTTGTAAAGTGTGTCTTTTAAATTCGTACAATGTGAGAAATATGTAAATAAATGTTTATTAAAAAATACAAATAAAATTTTATATGTGGTATAAAATTGTATTCTTCAATCAAATTACAAATTAATTAATTATTATAATATTATAGAATTCTTAACAATGTATAAAAATAAAGGGCGCGTCCGATCAGATCGTGCGCCCGCGAGCTACGCTCTGGAATGTGAGTCACCGCGGGATGATCTCGAGCAGTTTGTTGTGCTCCACCATGAGACTCTGCAACACCATCGTAACTTAGTGGTCACACCGTTTATCGCGCAATAACACAGTCGTCGATAATGTCGAATAGTTGTCGACTATCTTATAATAATTTTGAATATAATTCGTATCTCAACACCTAAACCACGAACTAGACGAACCGGTGCAAATGAAATGATATGTTTTATTTTGACTATGTGCCATGAGTGGTAGTCAATCACGTTGCGGTACGTATAGTTGATGGTGGACGTGGGCGAGTACGACAACCCAGCAGCCCACGCGGCGGAGGGGGCGCTCAGTGTATGACCTGCTGCTCGGCGACGGGCACGCCGTCGATCATCCGCTGGTGCTCCTCGCTCAGCGCCTGCACAAACAGTACACTCGGAACGCGGCGCTAGCGCACATAGCGCCGCGACCACCACATGCGCCCCCTCCGTGCGAGCATGCGGCTAGCTGACAGTTGCTTCAATATATACAAAAGTGTTCTAGCAGGTTGTTACAGTGAGTGCAATAAATACGCGGCTACCGAAGTCCCTGGTGCACCCGTACAGCATTAAAGCTAACTATGGTCCATTTCAATAGAACTTGTAAACTTTGTAAACAAACTTTCTATACAAATTCATCAAATTTTGACAGTTGGCCATACTGACATTGTATACAAAGTTAACAAATTCAATTGAAATGGACCCTAATAGAATTTAACGTGGTTACAGGTTATACAGCAGAAAGTTAGTAAAGATATAAAGAGAGATGCTGACATCCGACCTAATGAAGCCTCGTTATAGATTAGCCCAGTGGCGTGCAGTGCATATAGGCAAGTAGGCAGTGCCTACCTCATAAGATTCAATAAAAGTATTTTAACTGTTACTACATAAATAAAATTTATCAATCATGACTAATTATTGATATATAATTATGTGTATTGATGTAGTAATAGTTAAAATGGTTTTATTGAACTTTAAGAGGTAGTCACTGCCTACTTGCCTATAGGCACTGCACGCGCCTGGATTAGCCGTGTAGGCAGTGTCGACCTACAGCCAGTGGCGGGCCTAGAGGGCAAACCCGACGCATTTTTTTTTGTTTTAGAGAGTGTTTATGTTAATTTTTCATGAATGTAAGTGATTTTTAATGTACGTATTGCTTTAATAACGACATTAACTCACTTAAATTCATGAAAAATTAACCTATATATTAAAAGAAAAAAAAAATGCGTCGGGCTTGCCCTTTAGGCACGCCACTGGCCACAGCCACACGTCCCTGCGGCGGTCGCCGGTCGGCTGTCGTGGCCGGCTCACCTTGAAGTACTTGACGGTCTTGACGCGCAGCTCGAGCGTGGCGTCCTCGTCGCACACGAACAGCGCCTGCGCGTGCTGCTGGAACGCCGACACCGTCCACATGTGGTTCACGCCCTCCTCCACCGCCTTGGCCAGCGCCAGCGACTTGTGCACGCCCGTGATCAGGATCATCACCTGCACGGGAAGCCACGTCAACGTACCTTACCTACCTTCTTGATCAAATGGTTGCTTGGTGCTTAGAAAACAGCAATTAACAAAATGAAAAGGTACATAACAACGGCATTATGATTGTCGTTCCCGCACCTCGTTGGCGTCCATGACGGTCCCGACGCCGACGGTGAGCGCCTGGCGCGGCACCTTGCTGATGTCGTTGCCGAAGAACCGCTTGTTGGCCTCCAGCGTGTCGTAGGCGAGCGTCTTGACGCGCGTGCGCGACACCAGCGACGAGCCCGGCTCGTTGAACGCGATGTGCCCGTCCGGACCGATGCCTGCGACACACGCGGAACAAACACCCTCAGCAACGCAACAACCAACAGGAGCACATTACTATGCGATCGCGATAAGAATAGGAACGTCAATGACCTCGAACTGTCAACTATCACTTGAAAAGTAAGTCTTACAAAGAGCGAATCAATTAATGTATTTTTAACCCGACTGCGGCGAAGCCTAAAAGGAGGGTATAGTGTTTCACCTATATGTTAGTATCTATGTATTTCCGTTTCTGTGTTCCCTCCTAGAGACTAAAAGAGCGAACGGATTTTAACATATGACATATCATTAGATTCGTTTCGACGTCGCGAGTAACATAGGCTATATGGATTATGAAAAAACCAACATGACGGATTTTAATCACCATTAAGTGAAGTCGTAAAAAATTTTAAAAAATCTGACATGGTCATGTGGGGTATCAAAATGAAGCCTTATCTGGTGTTATAGACCCACCAAAAAGAAAAGGAAAACAAGACATTGTAGTCGGGACCCAGTGTTTCCGGGTAATAGTCGTCAATTCATCATAATTATAATGGGTCCCGACTGCAATGTCTTGTTTTTCTTTTCTTTTTGGTGGGTGTATAACACCAGATAAGGCGTAGGGCAAACCGCGCGCGCGGTCGGGTTTATATAAAATTTTTAATTTTCTTTTTTTTTTTCACTACATATATATTTAAATTCTTTGATTTACCAAATCTATTGTAATAGATTTTTTAATACAAAACAGCTCAATTTTCAATACAAAATGTCACAATATGGGGCAAGGGTCCTAATCTTATTTTAATCGCATAGTACGATCGCTACATCGCTGCACTAGAGGTTATGCTGCTACTTGCCTCCGATGAAGAGGTGCACGCCGCCGGCCGCGGCGATGAGGTCCTCGAACCGCTTGCACTCGGCCACGAGGTCGGGCGCGTTGCCGTCCAGCACGTGCGCGTTGGCGGGCTCGATGTCCACGTGCTTGAAGAACTCGTTCCACATGTAGTAGTGATACGACTCCGGGTGGTCGCGCGGCAGGCCTGACATAAAACAATAGCACATTTTTGTTGTATTTTGAACTGCACTATCATATTGGGAAACTGTAGTGGTAGCTGTATGTAATAGTATATTAAATAAATTAATAGCAGTAGCAGCGGCAGCGCCACCAGAGGCAGCTGGTGGACAACACTCATAAATTGCTGCTAGGTACAACTCTATGAGCCTGCGTGCCTACACGGCTAAATGCTTATCTATTGTTGTGAAATACATTTACACATGTCGCACAGAATCGCCGTATTAAATAACGGCTAGCCATTTTAAACGCCACGCCCATAATATTTATGATATGGGTCTTTGATACCCGAAATAAAGGATTTTTTGTTTTTTTTATTTTTTATTATTGTAATGTACATACTTCTAGTGGTAGGTATATGTAATAGCGGCACCGTCAGTGGCGGATTTCCAGTCTCGGCCGCCCTAGGCCGTGTAGTACCAGCCCCCCCTTAACACTCATCTATACTATCTATACTAATATTATAAAGAGGAAATATTTTTTTGTTTGTTTGTTTGTACCGAATAGGCTCCGAAACTACTGGACCGATTTTAAAAATTATTTCACTAATAGAAAGCTACATTATCACTGAGTAACATAGGCTACTTTTTATCCCGAAAAAATGCACAGTTCCTGTGGGACACGCGGACGAAGTCGCGGGCGAAATGCTAGTTATTTATATAGATTTAAAATAAGGAAACTATGTTTTATTTAATTTACCACAGGTTTTCTCATACAAAGTATAAATCGTGGTTTACAGGTTACAAAACGCGTCTACACTGGAGCGTAGCAAAATCATTAGGTAATTAAATCTTCGCAATTCAATTTTCTTAAACAATCCGCTTCTACATTATTATGTTGAGTTAAGCTAGATCAAGCTCAACTGTATTTTTTTGCCACGATTGGCCGCCCCTAATATCTAGCCGCCCTAGGCCCGGGCCTACTAGGCCTTAGGGGAAATCCGCCACTGGGCACCGTGCTCATAAATGGCGCTATTGCATAATTATTTCTAGTTAAGGGTGTTGACATACGACCAGATGGACAACAAAGTGATGCTATAAAGGTACACTCACCGACGTACTCGTCCATGTTGAAGGTGGTGACGTACTTGAAGGAGAGCCGCCCCTCCTTGTGGAAGTCGATGAGGCGGCGGTACATGCCGAGTGGGGTGCCGCCCGTGGGCAGGCCCAGCACGAAGTGGCGGCCCGGGCCCGGCGCGAACTGCGTCACCCGCTGCAGCACGAAGCGCGCCGCCCAGTCCGCCACCACGCCCGCGTCCTCCAGGATGATCAGCCGCATGCCGCCGACTGTACTACTGCCTGACACAACGCGCTGTGACCACTGCCAGAGCTCAACCTCGGTCTCTTTATGTGAGGGAGCTTCAATAATAATATAAATTGCGCTATGCGGGAGCTCCTTAACAAAGCTTTCTCATCTGCGACATATTTTTACGAGAGATTTAAAAGTGTAAACAACAAAAAATGTGGACGGAAATATTTTATTTTTTTGTCCACAATTTATAAAGATTCCACATTTCCACGACTATCCTCGGGCGAAGTGCTGCGGCGCTGTGTCAACAAGACTATTTATTTAATACACAAACAATCTTTGCAACACACGATAAGGTGTCGATGTCCTAAATATAAATAACAACAGCCCTCGAGCGAGCTCTGCAGGCGGCTGGTGATGGCGCCAATAACCTACGCACCTTATCTACATCGACATTTGCGGTGACTAATAGTCGCTGGCTTGATACAGTTGATTGAACTTGTTTACAGCAGAATATTATCGATAAGTGAAAAGGACAATAAGCCGTATGTAGGTAGGTACCTACCTAACTTCACGACTTCAGCTTCTCCTTACATCGACCCTGTCATTACTAGCAAAAAAAACCCTTGCAAAGTTCCACTTAGGGTATGTCATGCAGATGCTGAGCCAGCCACCCATAAACCTATGCTGATCTTATTAAAAACCATGAATTTTCGAAAAAAAAAAGCTGTTGTATTCAATGTTTTTTTTTTTTTTTTTTTTTTTTTTCTTTTGGCTTCGCACGGTTTGTGCATTTAGCGTATTCAATGTTGTATTGTGCTCTGCGGCCGTTGTCATTTATACTTTTTATTACCATAGTATAAAGAAACATACAGTAGGACGACGCCTTTGATCTTGCGGTAAATGCCGACAACGTCTACACAGTTTCGCGACAGCGTCTGGAGGCTAGGGTTGTCACAATTATTTATTAAATTATTTCACATCAACAGCGTCATCAATATTATTATTAAAAACAATAATTAACAATCATTTATTAAATAATAACTTGCTGAGGTACAATTCGAATGATATGTATAATAATTATAAATATGCAACTAACAAATATTGTCGGTTTCTAGATTTATTAGATTTGAAAATGGATCTCATTTTCGTAATCATCATCCCAATAAAGCTCGAAATTGACACCCATAACATTTTACGAAAAAATATATAGGTACGCCATCTTGGATTCAAAAATGCATTCTTAATTAGTAACCCGAGAAACTTCCAACTACTTCCTATCACTCAGTGCCCTATGATAAGTATTTCTTACCGTCCGCCATTTTGTTTACTTTGGTAATTTGACTTGACAAATTAATATTATACGTAATGTTATATTTTAATGAAATTCATTGCTCCCTTCCACCCCACTCATCATCATCATCATCGCCATCATCATCACTATTATCATCATCATCACAATCACCATCCCATCACCATCACCATCATCTATCACCATCCATCATCATCCATCATCATCATAATCATCCATCATCATTATCATCATCGTTTATGCGAGATGATTTTAATTAGGCCCAAATTAAATAATAACAAAACCAAACACGCGTTAACCCTGAAATTTGTGTCCCGAACTGCTAATATTTTGATGTTAGCAGTTCGGGACAGCTCTTCCCGCGTCTCGTCCCTCACGCCCCGCACGATTGATCTGTCTAGACGGCTTCGTCGGCCGACTGTATGGATTTATAGACTGTGTTTATTACTGTGGTTAGGTACATGTATGTCCTCAATAACTATAAGTTATGGCCTACAGTGGATTGTGTGTGTGACATTGGCCTGACCTCTTTAAAACTATGGACACAAAAATACTAGACCGGTTTAGTCGTTATTACCTAGGTAGCTTAAAATTATTTTTATGTTCATAATATCAAAATAAGCATTTTTCTTCCACATACAGCAGTAGGTATTGTTTTATCGATCTTACTTCTAACTAAAAATAGAGAACCTAAACCATAAGTACGATTCTAATGAGGGTATGAACTTAATGATAAGTTTGATTACGGTATAAATACCTAATTTGAATATTTTTGGCAATGCGAAAACGTGTCAACAACCTCTAGCGGAGGTCACTTACCTCTCAGGCGCGAAGGTCACAGGACGCACTCTCTGGGTGGCACTCGCTCACTCTCTGATTATTATAATGTTTTATTTGATCGGCGGCGTGTACTAACAATAACAAACAAAACATCCGCCTAGTTTATAACGCTACTTGTGACTGATAACGATGATAGTGCACGCGCACACAACACAACACTCGACTTCACTGACATGTGAGACGTCATTCGAGCTGACAAATGACAATCGATGTCTAGTGTTGTAACGTAAGAAAAATATGCCAGTTTAGGGGAGTGCAGTGAAAACGCTTGTTCCAATAAATGTGTTTTATTTCTAGTACAATAATACTTATCGGGAGATTATCAATAACTTAGAGACGCTTAAGTCCCCGCCGTACCAACTAGGTCGTATAACTTTAGCAACAATCATTGTTTGTGGAGATGTCTAGGACTCGTTCCGTCTGTATTGTACGAGGCGCGTT
Source organism: Thalpophila matura (assembly GCA_948465475.1). NCBI lineage: Eukaryota > Metazoa > Arthropoda > Insecta > Lepidoptera > Noctuidae > Thalpophila > Thalpophila matura. The sequence goes on along the minus strand of OX419194.1, from coordinate 16,404,471 downwards.
TTAACACGGTCTTCAAAGTCACTACCTTCGTATAAATGATACATGTTTGCAACAAAACTATTTCCTTTCCAACACATTATGAAACGGTGACTCAGAAAACAGATTTTAAAATTACCTAATATAAAAATATAAAATCACATTCAGAGAGCGAATTGTGTAATAAACAACCATAATTTTAACCAATTTAATGTCTTGAACTGTTAGTAATCTGTAGTCTGTAACTATCATTCCACATTCGCGTTCACTGTACAATACTTTAATGTGTATCTTTATATTTTATGTAGACATCGAAATTTCGACCAAATGTAACTGTTTGACAATGCTTAGCCTACTGTAATTGTGATAAACCGTTACATATTTTAATAAAATATTGTATCTAATTATAAAAATACCTATATCATAATATTAACCATTTAAAGTGTATGTAATGATACCTTAAAGTAAATCTATACAATGTCTCGGCGTGACCCAGATACAGCGCTATAGTAAAAGCCTTAGCTATTTTCATTTCTCTGAACCAGAATCGATAACAGAGTTCATTGGTGAAGAAAAAAAAAAAATTTTTTTTTTTACATTTTTATCATAAGATTGTCCCGACAACTTTATAATAGTTGGATAAAATTGCAAAGTGCAGTGACCTTCTCTTCCGAATGCCCGAATGTAGTGTAGGTAATTAAACGTACGCTCGTAGAGGGACGGACGGGAAGGGCGGGGTGTCGCTAGGCACGTGGCACGCCGCACGCGCCCGCGCCCGCCGCACGCATTAGTCCCCGCCATAGACTAATATGTATATAGGAAATAGACTGCTAACTCGGCGTTTTTTTTGGTACCGTTAAAGTGGCTCCATCTAGTTCTCAACCGACAAATGATTTCAATGGTACAACATACCTAGCTATAACTATATACCTAGGTATAGCTAGGTATAACCATACCTCTATATAGCTAGGTATTTCAAGTTTTTAATTTCACACGTATTTCAAGTTTTAGGTAGGTATTTCAAGTTTTTAAGTCACAACAACACAACACAAAACACTTTGGAGTCTTATCTCAAGCAAAATTGGAGTCTTATCTCAAACAAAACTGGAGTCCTATATCTCACCAAAACACAGTGTATATTTATAGAAACTTGACACTAACTCGGACGAACTATTGCTCTTCTCAACGAGATTATGAAGCACTTTCAAATTACACACTTTAAGCAAATTCTACTTGTTCAAAACAGATAAAACAAGTAAAGTTCGCAGATTTCCAGTGAGTGAAAAATTCAAAACAATATGGCAGGTACAGACCGGCGCGCGCATCACAATAGGCTTGCAGAAAAATATCGATGTATCGATATATCGATATAAAATATCAAGTATCGAAAACGTATCAAAAACGATATATTTTCACTTTTTCAGTAGCAAGACCATAGTCGCCATTGATTAAAATGTCACAGTTTTTTTAGATTTAAGTGATAAAGTAATGTCAGAGACACTAAAAGCAGTGAACGAGAATAGATGCTGAAAGAACACATCTAACATCGTTAAAAACTCAGATCATAGAAAAAAGGATATATGCCATCATAGCAAGTTAGTACGGGAACAATTGTTCCCACTTTTAGTACATTTTTCGACACGATTACAAGCGCTTCTTGTGAATAAAAAGATCTCCCACACATTAAAAAATGACCAAACTAATGTATCAAGCTCAATAGCGCCTTGGCACGTGGCACGTGGCACATCTCCCTTGTTTCTATGATCTAAGGTTGAAAAGGTTGTAACTTAATGAAATTCAGCGCCGAAAGGAATTCTTAGTGAAACGCACACCACTTTTATGAATAGTAATAATACTGACAGATTTATTGAAATAAACTTGTAAGAAGTCGGTTAAAAACAAACACAATAGAATTTCGTAAAATACCTACCTACTAATATTTTTTGAAAATTTCACCGATATATCGATATTTTTTTTCGATATATCGAAACCGATATTGATATATTTTTAAAACATCGATACGATATATATCGATACTTTTTGGCACTTCCTGCATCCCTACATCACAACTCAATGTTGCTAGTGAAAATTGAACTAACGTACCAAGCCAAAAAATGGCAAAATTGTTTTCTTTATAAAAATATTCATATAGCTTAAAAACTTATAAAAACTGAGTTTTAAACCTAAAATAATCTGAAACAATAATTTAATGATAGCGCAAGCTTCAGTTTTTGTATATAAACAGTAGTTTATTATTCTACTACCCTACCATATTCATTTTAATATGGCAGCACTGATCAAATTTATTTATCTGAAGCAAAAAGACTTGATTCCAAAGTCATGTCTTTTAAAAAAGCATTGTTCATAGTAATAATTTAGAATAGCGCCATCTCGTTATCAACCGACAAACGTTTTTTTTTAGAAGACCACTACATTTGTTCTAAGATAGCATAGTACCATGGTCCCCGCGAACCTGTGACGCCGTGCATACGTAATGTCATAATTACTCGTGCAACTTACGATATTGACAGTTTCTTGAAAACCGCTATTAACGCAAAAGACTTTTTATTAAAATGTAGATACAGTTACCGGAATTATTACGAAATGGTGAGAGTGTACAAAGTGGTGAAAATCTTTACGAAGCTCGAAGGCTCTGGAGTTTTCTGTGAGTGGATCACATTAGAACATCAAAACGACGAAGCGCTGTTCAAGTTCAATCGGGGAATCGGATTGTACAATCGAAACCCTCACGCGATTCGCTATTTTATTCAAAGTCACTTAACTGCAGGCACGTAGGTAAGTACCTCGTTAAGTTACGGGGTGTAAAGCTGGGTACTCACTTAGCAGTATAGCATGTAATGTATCAGATACGGTATCAAGTGAGTACGTAGGCACGAGCCCGCTGCGAGCCGCTCGCGCGTGGAGCGCTGTAAGCTCGCAGTGACCTGCCGAGTGGCGGTATCACTGCGAACACAAAGGCGGCTCGTAGTGTGATCCCGCGCAGCTCGTAGGTACAGCTCGTACAAGTGGGTACGGCTCGTCCACGGTCCACCGCGTATCTAGACGCGGTGGACCGTGGACGAACCGTACCCACTTGCAGGTTAATACAGTATCTGATACGCTACATGCAACACTGCTAAGTGAGTACCCAGCTTAATATCGATACCATAATTACAGTAAGTACGGAGAACAATCGATAGGCCGCGGCGGTCCCGTGGCTTGGCCTCCTAGGTCACCGAAATTAGCTATGAACAATTGTTAAGGTATCAATGACTTTTAAGGTTCGGTTTTGTTATTTTGATTTTTATTGATTATGAATAAGGTAAGGTAAGGATTTCAATTTTTTCAATACGAAAATGTTGACGGTCCTAAGCCCGTAAAAGTATGAAGAAAAAATTGCACCTTATGACAATAACGTAGGTAAGATAATTGCATGGCAGGCGGCACAGGTTTAGTAGTTAGGTACCTACACAATTGGCCGCTAGTAGCGGTCAGTGACCGCGACGCGAGCGACGAGCGGTGACAATAAAGTTCGTTATTTTTTTGGATAACTTCGAAACGTGTTATCTGTTTTTTCGATAATAAATAACAAATACAAATAAAATTAGGAAATAGTATATTTAATTTAGGACATGTTCTGTGAAAATAGCTAAGGTATTTATAATAACCCTGTATACAGTAAATTAAACGACGTAGGTCGGCCAACTAACGAACAGTTTTGTAAAGTGATCTTACTAACGAACTAAGAGTAGATGAAACGCCGGCCGCCACCGCCTCATATCACAGAACTCGATCAAATAACTGACGTGTATGTGAACGCTACAACGAATCGCACGGTTTGAGCATCGTCCTACACTACAACTACCTCACAGTCAGAACAATGCGCAATGTACATAATAAATAACCAATTATAAAATACAATAGATCAATCTTACCTCTTTAAATGACTGCAAATTAATAATTGCTTTATTTTGGGATGTTGTAAAATAATATTACTCAGTGTACTGGCTGTGCCGACGCCTCCGTCGCCCGCGTGGAACTCGGAAAGCACAATGTCGTTATTTTTTTCATCAAAACTTTACCATCCCTTTTCACCCCTTTGGGAATGGAATTTTAAAAAATCACTCCTGAAGCCGCCAGCACACCGCGGGGAGGCATCGCGTCGGCCGGATTGATCAAGCTGCTTGTCAACTTACTGTAGATTTATCGATAGTAAGACAATGGTTCAACTATGTTCTCATAGATGTCGCTGTTACCAATGACATCAAAATGTGTGACATAAATAAATGGCCGTATCTTTGATTGCGATTTAGAAGTTTGATTTTTTTTACACGTCCATAGGACTGTAGGCCTTAGTATTTAACATTAATTTCAAACTCTACCCCTGCCTGAGAAAAGGGTATTGACAGATGGACACAGATAGCAAAATTATCCTGTTATGGTTCTATTTTAAAAATACTACTGGACAACCCTGACACCATACGAGACGCGCTCGTAAACCTACGGGACCTCCTGGACTTCTGGCAGGAGCTGAGCTGGTACGCGTGACCACGATCTAGTTCCTGCGGTCACACACGCACAATGGCCCAATCAAGAGGCTAAGTGCGGAAAACAGGTGGTATAACTAACTATGGTTCCATTTTGTTCCTCTTGAGGTACGGAACTCTAAAATACTAAGTCTTTGCCGGGTCCTGCAACACCGAGTGCGACACGTTGCCTGAGACTCCCTGAGAATAATAATATAATGTATTCCCATATAATACCGGCGGCGGCGCCGACGCCCCGCCGCCCGCTGTATGCTGGCTGCTTCAGTGCACCTCTACGATACTCACTGAATATTACCGGCTTATAGCCGTTCCCAATAACCGATCTTTTGTAGGGGTAAGAGCCGATGGATTGGTTATTGGGAGTGGCGATTAGACTGTGAGTTGTTTGCCCATCAGCAAGTCAGTCACGGTACTGTTATATAGCTATAGAAGGTACATAACAAAATAAGAATAGATGCAGCGTGTTAGGCCACATCAAAGCGTAAATAGCTACATCTGTAGTGTTGGAAAATAACATAAATAGTTGAGTCGAGTCAGGCGCCTCGGAACAGTCAACAGCGGGAGCGAACGGCTCCGATACCACTAGTAAACATAACTTAAATAATATTATATTATGCACTAAATAATAATTCCAAGTGACGCTCCAACCTCGGCATCAACACTTGTGGCTAGTGTTACAACCCTAAAAAGGAACTTTCAAGATAAGAAAATAATATACCTAATAATATCAGTAAAATATTTACATACTCCTTAGAAAGTAATTCTACACCGTGACGTTTAATTTACGATTAGCTAAAAGTAAAGTAGGTAGAGAGCGTGTCACATAACAAGTCCCGTCGACGCTATGTTGGCTGCCCTGTCTGTCACTCCTGTTTAGGTCTTAAAGTTTTATGGTTTTTGTAGATTTATGTGTTAAAGTAATGTCTAGAATACTAAAAATGGCTAACGAGAATTGAAAATAAAAAAAAAACTTCCAACACCGTTAAAAACGTTGAAACATATTGTCATTCAGTGCAGCCAACATAGTGTGGAAGGGAGTTGTTATGTGAAACGCTGTCTAGTTGGAAGTAGTGGTTGGTCAGTCGAGGCGCGGCCGCTTGGCGGGCGGGTCGCCCTCGCCGCTCCAGTAGGCGTACTCGGGCAGCCACTTCAGCAGCTGCGCGTCGAAGAACTCCTCCAGCCGCTTGGCGTCCTTGTAGATAATGCTGTCGGGCTGAACGGACACCACAAGTTAAACAGGGACACATCTTACCCCATTACTTGTAGACCCCTCTTAATTTTAACCACTGATTAAATATACAAGAAAGAAATAAATTTGTTTGACTGTCTGTGGCTTCGTAGTTCCCAAACCGATGGACCGACGTCAATGCAGCTTTTTTTAAATTTGAAAACTAGTGTAATCGAGCTGGTTCTTAGCTGTTTTTGATAAACGTTACCGGCCTTACCACAAATAAGATAGACACACGTTAAACGCGAATGCTACCAAAAATAATACACACTTGTTTTAGACAAGTTAGTGCTAAAACAATTGCTTATTATTTATGGTAGCATTCGTGTTGAACGTGTGTTGAACAGATGTTTATTTTTTTGTGGTACGGCCGTACATGGTTATCATTACAGACCTAATTACTGAATTGATGTAATTAAATACACAATTAAAACTTGACATATTATGATTATGTGAATGTAGGAGCAGCATGGTGCCATGCGGCACGGATGTGGTAGCGATGGTAGGTGGCGCACTCACCGGGTTGTAGTGGTAGGCGTTGCGGAACAGCAGGCGCGCGTCGGCCACGAACTGCGCCACGTGCAGGTAGCGCTGCGGGCTGCGCGGCTGCAGCTTCATGCGGATCACGTCCAGGCACATCGGCCGCGCCACCTGCGCACGCGCGCGTGAGGGCGGCGCGGGGCGCGCCCGGCACCCCGGTCCGCCCGCCCCGGTGACGGGGCAGGTGGGAAAATTGTTGCATCGACCCATCGATTGTATCTACGTTTATGTTAAAAAAACTAAAACTGGGAAAATCTCGCCTTAAATGACGGGATCGGCACTACCGGGATCGATGCAAAATTTTTTACCAACTGTCCCTTTACCATTTCATTTCATTTATTCTTATAACAATTTACATTGTGTTGAATATCACATGCAATTTACACAAAATACAGATAAAGTATCGAAGAATTAATATCAATTAACATCCAAGTGAAATTCGAGTATGTGTAGTAGTAAACCAGTTTTGAATAATTACCTATGTCAAACAGATTTAAATACAATTTCAAACAATTTTAAATATACCTTGGAGTGGTAGTGCGTGTTCTCGGGCGGCACGGGCTCGCGGAAGGGCAGGCTGGGCTCGTACTGGCAGTACAGCTCCAGCGTGACGCGCTCCACGAGCCGCTGCGCGCGCGGCGCCAGGCCGCCGCCCGGCGGCGCGGCGTCGTCGCCCGGCGCGCGCGGCAGCTCCGCGAAGTTGACGCACAGCAGGCACTGCCACGTCTCCGTCTCACTGCAACACGCACGAGTCACACGCGGCCCGCGGCGCGCGGCGGGCGGCGCGGGCGACGGCACTCACTCGGGCAGCTTCTCGATGGTGGGGATGTGGCAGTACTGGTGGAACACCTTGGGGCACTTGTCGCAGCACATGAGCTCGCCGCCGTCCATGCACACGGCGCACCAGTCCTCGTTGGGGTCGCCGGGCGGCGGCTTGGGCTCGTCCGTGGAGGAGTGCACGTGCGGCGCGGGCGAGGGCGCCGGCTCGCCCGCCTCCGCCACCACCTGCACGCCGTTCGAGTCCAGCTTGGCGATGGTGGCCATGAGGTCCTGCACGGACGCCGCGCACACCTTGTCCAGCTCGCCCGGCACGCCGCCCTACGGAACGTTATAGCTGCCCGTACAGTTTAATCGGCTCCTTACACTCACTATAGCGGCAAACATGCACCGCTAGCCTATTTGCTTAAAATTTGTTTTAATATAAGCTTAAAGGTTGTCCCACGGCTATGCCACATGGAGGGAAAGTACTTTAAAATATTTGAGATAAAAAATTTTTCTTCATAAAGACTTCACTTTATTTTTAAAATTAAGTAATACTGCATTCAAAGATTTTTAAAAAGTTGCTTGCTTTATCTGGGAATCGAATCAACCAAATAGGAAAAATGAACATTCTGTATTTTTATGATGTCAATTGAATTTGTAGTTAATTAAAGTATTAATTGTTTCAGGTGGTCAGTAGACTCAGTAGCATGTAGTGCGTCGCATAGATATGATACTCACGTTGAGGTTGAGGCTGGGGCTGGGCGTCTTGGGGTTGGTGGAGGTGACGGAGGTGAGGGAGGCGAGCGAGGCGGCGGGCGGCGCGGCGCGGGGCGGCGCGCGGCCCAGCGTGATCTTGTAGTCGGCGCCCGCGCCGCCCGCGCCGCCGCGCGCCGCCTGCGCCTCCAGCGCGCCTGCACACACGCGCCGTCAGTACCACCCCGCCCGTACCGCAGTTAACGGGACAGTTGGGGAAAATTGCATCGACCCCGATAGTGCCTGCCTACCCCCTCAAGGCGAGGTTTTCCTAATGATGATTTCTTGAGATATTCAATGATCATCAATAACTGCTAAAAGTGGGAAAACCTCGCCTTAAAATACGGGGTTGACACTACCGGGGTCGATGCAACCATTTTCCCCAGCTGTCCCGTTAACGGGACGGAACGACCGGGGTAGGTGGGAGTTACACTCACTAGCGGAGCCCCTCCCGCCGCCAATACTCACCGTTGGACAGGCCTTGTTGCGGGATGTGCCACTTGGCGGCGGGCTGCTGCTGCTGGTGCTGCAGCTGCAGCTGCTGGTGCTGCTGCGGGTGCGCGTGGTAGGCGGGCGGCTGCGCGTGCGGCGGCGCGGGCGACGGCGTGCGCGGCCCGCCGCTGCGCCGCCCGGTGGGGGGCCCCGCGCCGCCCGCGCCGCCGCCGTACGCGTTCGACGCGTACGCGCCTATCACTGCGAAGCGGAACCGAACGCGTTAAACCTTGTACAGACATGCGAGTGCAGCGCGCTGTGAGCGGCTCGTAGTGAGCAATCTTCAAATTGAAATTGAGCGCGTGAGCCGTCGCGCCACGAAGTTTTCCATTGCTCGTCTCCGTCTCCACACTCCGCGCTGCTCAGACTGAGCGCTCTTTGAGCGCGGTCAAAAAACCGACATCGCGCGGCTCACGGCCGAGCGGCTAGAATTAAGCACACAGGTATAGACATGCGAGCTGAGCCGCTTACAGCGCCGCGCTTGCAGGTGGGTACGAAGCATTAAGCGATGTGTCCACTAGCAATAAAATTTGCAGAAGTTGACTTGCGCAAGCGACTTCCAACGTGTAAGCAAGTCAACTTCCGCTTTGATTGCTAGTAGATAGTTCGCTTTAGTCGTGCACGTGCTTGTGCGGCGCGCGGCGGGTACAGCGGCACTCACTCTGGTGGTATGCGTGGTGCATGGCGAGCTGCGCGTGCTGCGCGGGGTGCGGCGCGTGCGGCGCGTGCGGCGCGTGCGGCGCGTGCGGCGCGTGCGGCGCGTGCGGCGCGTGCGCGGCGGGCAGCGCGCGCGCGCCGCGCCCCGTCTGCGCGTTCAGCAGCCCGCGCAGGTTCAGCTCGTTCACACCTACACCATACTCAACTGTTACAAGCTACGCACTCAAAAAGTACAATCGATCATCGAATTCACGACCTTCCGGACTTACTAGGGATACGAAGTTTTAAAAACTGACAGTTTTGTCTTTCAAGATAAAGTAAAACAAAAAAGTTTTACAATAATTCAAAAATCGTGTTGTTTACGAATTACTGTCGAGTGTAGAGTATAGATTGCAGAACCGATCCGGTCTCTTAAATTTTGATTTGATACTGCTGGTATTCCCGGTACTCTATCATAAGCCAGTATGCTCTTTCCGGGTTCGTCTACCCACCACATACCTTTCCCGATGTAATTACAGGCACATGGGACAGTTTCAACTATGTCTCTAGGGTGTACAATGCATCTGCGAAACATCTGGTACTGCAAATGTCCATAGGCGGCGAAGACCATAGATGATGGTGTAAGTATAATAGGTGTGGGTGTAGTAGGTGTAGGTGTAATAGTACGGTAGTGGACTACTATTAAAAAAGTACAAATAAATTATTTTATTCCAAAGAAGGAATAAGAATAACAAAAAAGTAAAAAAAAAATAATAATTTATCACAAAATGGAAAACATAGAGGCTTTTAAAGTGTTTGGAGGGAGTATCGCTCCGTCTTTGTCACGCGAAGCGGACATAGGTGGTGTTACGTCACTTATCATGCATGCCGTCCGTGTCTAGCAAATCATTTTAAAACGCTTATAACTTTGCCAATTTTGTCGATGTTTCATCGGTTTTTTTGGTGTTAATTATCTATTTTCAAATAGTTTACAGATTCACAATGAAAAAAATATTTACAACATCCCTGTTGTAGGTGTAGTGAGTGTAGGTGTAGCAGTTGTAGGTGTAGTGGGTGTAAGTGTAGTGGGTGTAGGTGTAATAGGTGTAAGTGTAGTAGCCAGTAGTATGTGTAGTGCGTGTACGTGTGTCAGGTACCGTGCAGATGGTGCGGGTGCGTGGTGGAGGTGACGTGCGGGTGGCGCAGCGGCGTGGCGCGCGCGCGCAGCCCGTGCTGCAGCGGCAGGAAGCCGCCCGCCCCCCCCGCGCCCGCCCCGCCCGGCGCGCCCGCCGCCTGCACGTACGACTGTACGCAAACATACTGTCAGTACGAGGCACCACGCGTCGTCTATGCGTCGCTCCATGCCAACTATACAGGGTTATTGATAAAACACAACCTTGCAGGACTGTATTACCAACATCATAAACAACAACTATTGTTCTAATGGCTTTTTACATAAACATACCTAATACTTTTACCAAAAATACTTTCAGACTTTCAAAGTTTTGTTGTACTACCTATCGGAAACGTTTTAGATCTATATTTTGTAGTAAATAACTACGTAATGTCTCCCGTGTGCTGTCCTTCATAATGATAACTCGAGGTAATACCTACACTACAGTTTCCGCGATTTCTACGCAAAAGCCATATAATATTTTTAATTTTGTATGTAAGTAAAATTTTATGAATTATTAAAAGTCATAAAACAAAAGTTGTTGTTTATGATGTTAGTAATATAGTCCTGAGAGGTTGTTAGTGTTTTACCAATAACCCTGTAGAGCATTTCATATTCTCATATGAAATGTCCCTTCGAAGTCCCTTCGTCCCTTCGAAGCTATGTTGGCTGTCCTGAATGTCAATATGTTATTTAACGTTTTTAACGGTGTTGGAAGTATTATTTCAGTAACAATTGTCGTTCACCACTTTTGAGTGTCCTAAGCATTAGTTTTACACATAAATCTACAAAAAAAATAATAAAACGTAAGACCAAAACAGGAGTGACAGACGGGGGAGCCAACATAGCGTCGAAGGGACTTGTACTTATGTGAAATGCTCTATAGCAACGCGAACCAACAATCGACTCAATCTGCGTCGTTTATTAGTACAAATGCGGCCGAGACTTTCATTTAACATAAATTACCTACTATCTATTCTATAACATCGGTCTATAATGTTACAACAAATTCTATCGACCTACTGACACCGAAACATTTGAAGCATTTAACATTTCAGTTTATTTAATGTCTAGCACATTATACCGGGTGACTTTTTTACCGTCTGGAAAATAATATGGAGTGCCGTGTAAGTAGAATAGAAGCCATACATGATAATATTTGCTTAGTACCATTGAGATTGTAAAAGTTCCGAATATCCAAAAAAATACATCAAAACAATAAATCCTACAGCACGTGCGTAAAACTAAAAATAGTTAACAGATAACTGCCACGCCTATATTAGGAGTGCGTATGCTTAGAATTTAGATATTTTTTCATCGAATTTTTATTTAATTTCCTTTTTTTATTGTTTTGATCTAGTTCTATTTCATAATTATGAGAAAAAAAAATATTTACGAAATTTTTATGCCAAAGGATTCTACTCAATTCGCTTATTACACCCTATTTTTTCCAGACGGAAAAAAAAAGTCACCCGTTATACATAAAACATAATTATAATAAATGTTTCATGCACATGGTAAACAACAATGTAACACAAAGAAGCTAACAAGCAATTAAAAAATAAAATCTGTAATTTAATAATTTGCAACACTAATCATAATAAATGAGCGAGACGTGGTCGGTGCGTCGCTCGCCGGCGGACGGCACAAGATACACTACGCGAGGACATTCACTAACGATGCGTTCGACTGACCTGGTACCGAGCCAACGTCTGAGACATGGAACAACGGCGCACATCAGTAACGATACATTAGACCGGCGACAGCGCGGCCGGAGCGGCGACGTACCTGCTGCATGGCCACGTGCTGCAGCGCGACGACGGCGGAGGGCGCGGGCGGGTGGTAGGGCCCCTGCGCCGCGCCGCCGTCCAGCTTGCCGTCCACCACGATGGCGCCCAGGCCGGCCAGCACGCGCACCAGCTCGGGCAGCTTGTCCAGCGCCAGCGCGATGCGCACGGGGATCTCGGGGTTGGGGATGTCGGCGCGCCGGCTCTTGATGCGCTGCAGGTGCGCGCACACGGCGTGCTTGGCGTGCAGCACGGCCGTGTCCGACCCGTGCTCCAGCGCGCCGTTCACGAACTCCACGCAGTGGTCGGTGATGGCGGCCAGCTGCTCCAGCGCCTCCTTCTTCTCGTTCAGCGTGCGCTGCTTCGCGTCGCACACCTCGTTCAGACGCAGCACCAGCTGCTTGCCGCGCGTGTTTATTGCGTTCGTCAATCTGGAACATTCGTTTATAACAACGATAGTGTTCGGAACCCCTACTTCCCTGCTAATATTATCAATGTGAAAGGGTGTCGTAGAGGTAATGAATATAACCTGGATACTTAGGTTATGTTGCAGTACTAACTTGACGACAGTCTGCGTGATCTCGTGCACGAGCGCCTTCTTCTTGTCGGCGATGAGCTGCTGGCGGTCGCGGATGACCTTCATGGCCGAGCCCAGCAGCACGCGCTTGTAGCTCACCTCCGACAGCAGCGAGCTGATGTTCGCGCGCGCCTGAACACAACACAACACTCGTCAGTAGGTGACTGTACACTTATGCACAATTGAACAAATCCCCCTGTATAAGTGCACGTAGAAATATAACTTGTAGAGATCAAGAAGCGCCTGCGGGCAACTAAAATAAGATTGCCAAGGGCGCTATGCCCGCAGCTGTCTCACGATTCGGCCTATATGACAGTTGTGGGTTTGGCCATGGGTAAGTGGGAATGTACTTGTGCACGTGGCGGTACCTGCGCGGCCATCTCGGTGCTGAACTGGTACTTGTGGTCGCGGTGGTGCTGCAGCTGGCAGTCGCGGCACGTCAGCCGGTCGCACGTCTCGCAGAACAGCGACAGACGCTCCTGAGGACACATGACGTCATAACTTTCACTGTTACTGCTGTTTTCATGTCAATCAAGGATACTGAGAATCCGTCCGAGGCAGCGGCGATAGATGGCGCCACTAGAAGAAGTAGGTATGTAATAGCGGCATCTTACTCATAGATGGCGCTAGATATATTTGGATGGCGCTATTACATATTTCTAGTGGAATAAATCAATGAAAATTGGTATTTAGGCACCTCTTTTTAAATAAAGGGGTAAGTATTTCAGAGTTTTTGAAAATATAACCCTTCTATTTAGGCACTTCTTTTTAATAAAGGGACACGTTTATCAGGGTTTTTGAAAATACAATCCTTAAAGGCCTAAAGGGTAGAAATGGGAGGTGAAAGTTATCAAAGGGGCTTCGTTAGGTTGTTCAGCCCCGGCGTACCTGCACGTGCTCCGTGCAGAACATGTCGTGCGCGTTGCCGGCGGCCTGCGCGGCCTGCAGCTCCGCCACCGCCTCCTCCTTCGACTTGATCGTGTGCTCCTTCGTTATCTTTAGCCTGACAACATTGGTTACTGTTCAGCTCTCGGGGAGTCTTAACACTCAACACTTAATTCTTTATTACATTCCATAATGTTTTGACAGGTGGTACACTTATGTCTATTCAGGGTGTTAGGTTAGACAGTGGCAATATGAAAAGGAGTAATTATACTCTTTTTGCAGCGATGCAATCGCGCGTGTGCATCGATGCAGTCGCGCATTGCTAATGAAACAAACGGCCAAAAGAAGCGATGCAGACGCGCGTTAACGAAACGCGCTACTGAATCGCTGCAAAAGGTGGCAGTGGGCGACCTCTCTCACCCTACCCTACCGATCTATCGGCTCTTTCCCCTACTAGAGATAGATTTTTGACATTACTTCTATAGAGCTTATCACTTAAGTCAAAAATCTATCTCAAGTAAGGGAAAGAGCCGATAGATTGGTTATTGGGAATGGCCATAAGTCAATCCAAATCTAAATCTTTCTTGAAGAAGCGCGATCATAAAATATGTCGATGTACTTTCCGCGCTGGTGCTAGATATGTTGCCGATCGATAGTATTGATTAGTATCAATACCTACTATGGATTGTTTTGAACTGTCGATAGTATCGATAGTTTATAAAGCAATACTATCGATAGTATCGATTGTCCTTTCGATAGTAGGTATGGCCTTCTTTAGGTGACTGTCGATAATGGAACTATCGACAGTTCGTCAACATAGTGCTGCACGCGCGGTTACCTCTGGTGCGCGTGCACGCAGTTGTCGCAGATGAACTCTGCGCAGTCGACGCAGTAGCTGGTGGCGGGCTCCGTGTCCTCGCAGCTGTTGCACTGCTGCTCGCCGCTCGCGCCGCCTGCGCATACACACGCTCGCTCAGTGACAGATACAGCCTGTGTATTCTGTACCGACACACCGCGTGATATCACCGCGAGAACTGCCAATTTGTTTGCGAACGTTCGAGGGAGAAAGTCACGGTGAACGTTCGCAAACAAATTGGCAGTTCTCGCGGTGATATCACGCGGGGTGTCGGTACAGAATAGACAGGCAGATATTATTTTTGGGGGGCTTAGGGGTCTCTGATATTATATTTTAAGGGTTGGAAATAAGTTTTAAATTATTGTTCTCATATTAAGTGAAATGTAATAGTTTCTTTATGAGAATAAAGTCTTTAACCAGAAATCAAAAAAAATAATCATTAAACTAATCTAAAATCCACCAGGACTTAAGATTTTGGGGGTAAGCTTCAGCCCCCTAGTCCCCCTGGATCAGCTTCTGCACTCGGTTACTGATGGCCACCTTCATTACACACGCACACAAACGCGACCCGAGTGATCTTCATGACTGTCTGCTCCTCCCTTTGGACTCAATGCCATGTGAAAATGTGAATTAGCGATGAATGCGTGTGCGTGCTAAGCGATGAATACAATTAGGGGCGACGCAGACGGCAGACTTTTTGTGCGATCGAGTCTGCCGCGCTTTGCAGCGCTCGAACAATCTGCGAAACATAGTGAACAGATTGTTCGAGCGCTGCCAAGCACTGCAGACTCGATCGCACAAAAAGTCTGTCATTTGCGTCGCCCCTTATGCAGACAAGCTTCCTTTGATTGATGAGCAAAAATGTATGGGTCCTTGTCCAACCACCGATAGCTAAGTATGCCATTAGCGAGCGCTTTTTTGTCTTTTTATGTACATTAATTTATGACGGCTATTCTTAATATTGTTGTGTGAAAGTGAAAATAGTTATACATAAGTAGGTTATTTTGTAATAGCAAATAAGTACAATCAAGATATTATTTATTACTAGCATTTTGCCCGCAACTTCGTCCACGTGACCCACTGTGCATTTTTCCAGGATAAAAAGTAGCCTATAGCACTCAGTGATAATGCAGGTTCCTATTGTTCCGGACGGAGATTACCCCCTACATAAAAACTTACAAACTTTACCTCTATATAATATTAGTATAGATATTTGAGCAAAAACCTATCGGTTATATTTTTATGAAGAGGAACCAAGTACCCATTTCAATCAACAGAATAGACGTTTAGCCTCAACGCGGGTGTCATCCGGGTCACTAACATATACCTACTGTTTAGCAAACAACAACAAACAACCGCATTAAAAGATACAAGACGTGTAATAATAAAAAAAGTACTTTTGGTAACTTTTTATTTTAACGTAGCCAGTTGGTCTATCAGTTTGGCCGACTAGCCGACTAGTCGGCTGGAAAAAGGCCGATTAGTCGGCCGACTAGTCGGCCAAGCCGATCATTGCTTTCGGCGGTGTTCGGGCGGACTCGGTAATGTTCGTCGCGCCTCGTATTCCTTGCCCGCGCCGCGCGAGTCGAACGAACCGGTTTTAGTTTACTTTGCATTTTGTCATAGTAGCTATATCGTTAACAAACGATCGCCGTTACTAGTGTTTTTTTTTAAATATAAAACAAATTCGATTCTATTCGATATAAATAAATGCGATTCTAAAATATAAAATAAATAGGTGCTATTATGTTCTTTAATCAGAGTTATTATTAGACACTTGCGTTCAGAATTTATTTTTTGTTCCTATTCCTGTATTATTTTGCCAAGACTGATACTAAAATAAAAACAATTAATAATGAATAATTTAATTTCAATCACCTTATTTATATGAATAAAGTAATGGTCGGCGATTTTTGCCGAATAGTCGCCGACTATAAAAGTGGCCGGATAGTCGGCTTTACCGACTAGTCGGTACATCCCTAGTTTAAACCCTCATACGCGCGACAGTGCTTTTTTAACTCCGCGTTTTTAAATCTCGCACTATCGAATTTTCGACGCTCGGCGTTGGACGTTGGATCGATTGTGCCTTGACAAATGCCTACGACGCTTTTTTTAACGCGCGTTGAAAAAGCGCCCGTGCGAATAAGGGTTAACTGTCTTCAAAAAAAAGGAGAAGGTACCTACACCGATTTCTCCGAGGATTCTGACCAATTTACGTGACATTTCTTATTTGGGGCGAAAGTCTGTGAATTGTTTCCGCACTTCAATATAGGAGTTGATGTTCTGTAGAAACTGAGCAAACAGTCGGATACGAATTCGTGAAAGTAATTGATGTCGTCGGGATAAAGCAGGCATCGCTCGTTTAAATCTATATTTTGTAGTCGTTCACAAGTTAGCTGTTTTTGTATAAGATTTGTTTCATGAAGTCCACTGCCCAACCTGTAGGCAAAAGACGATGTGAGCAACACTACTGACCGTTGTTGCCGGCCTGCTCGAGCACCATCTTCTCGAGCACGAAGCGCTGGTCGATCATGTTGGCCACCTGGCACTGCAGGCGGCACGCCGGGCACGTCACCGTCACGCGCTCCGCACCTGCCGACCAAGCATTCCAAATTAACTTACGATTTGCAGCGCGCAGCATACTGGGCATTAGACCTAACGCAGACGACACACTTTTTGTGCGATCGAGTCTGCAGCGCTCGAACAATCTGCGAAACATAGTGTACAGATTGTTCGAGCGCTGCAGACTCGATCGCACAAAAAATCTGTCGTCTGCGGTAGGCCTTAGGCCGCAAATTCCGAGCAGCGGGGCTTGCAGCGTGCGGCGTGGCGTTACATGAGCAGTTCCATTGAACGCCACGCTGCACGCTACAAGCCCCGCTGTTCCGAATTTGCGTCCTTAGGCTAACAAATCGCGTTAAAATGCTCATACCCAAGAAGTCCCTGGAGCTGGCCTGTTTCTCATCGAGCTTGGCCCTGATGCAGGGCTCGCAGGCGGAGTGCAGGCACTCCATGAGCTTGGGCGTGCCGTCGGCCAGCGCCAGCGGCGTGGTGCACAGCACGCAGCGCGTGTGCGCGGGCGGCGCGCGCGGCTGCCCCGGCGACGCCAGCGAGTCGGCCGAGCCCTTGCCCGCGTCCGCCGCCAGCCCCGCCGACCCCGGCGACTCCGCGCCCGCGCCCGGGGCCGCCTCGGGCCCGCCCAGCCCGCCGTCCGGCGTGCTGCTCACCTGTATGACATCAAACATTTCATATTAGGGAGGCCGCACACGTCAACTAAACCGGTCCGGTTATCCGGACCCGGCTGCCAGATCAGGCTAAAAATAATTTATTATTATATTATTAAAAAACCTGACGTCTGGTCAGAATGCACGGTCGGTGCGCCGGGTCGACCGTAGAAATCTAATGCAATCTAGCCGGGCGGGGTTCAAACCTTGTGGGCGGGGTTCAAACCCGGTCCGGTAAACCTGATCAAGGAACCGGATTGGGCTACCTGACGTGTGCGGCCTCCCTTACTTATTAATATTGTTTCATTTACTTTTCCTTCATTATAAGTAGTTTTGAGATTCTTATGAAATAATAATGTATAAACTTAAAAATAAAGAATGAGGGAAAAATATATTATCAACGCCATGTTATGCTTATCATATTGATTTAAATCTCTTATATTTAATAACAATAAGATAGCTTTTATTACGTATCGGTGTAACAGAAGGAACGTGACAAGAGGAACGATGCCGCTAATCACTGACACCATTTCCGCGCATCGCAACCGCGGCCGAGATGAGGTGCCGACTCAGCAAACGTGATTCTATTTTGCATACCACTTTCTATAATAATTTTATTGTAATTAATTTTGCGTATAAAATTATATTCATCGTGATCAGACGCCGACTCAGCAAACGTGACTCTATATCGCAACACTTTTTTGCCTGCGACATATATATTTATTTATTTATTTAAGCTTCATGTACATTGGTGGTACACAAGGTGGACTTAATGCCATTAGCATTCTCTACCAGTCAACCTTTGGGTCAAAAATTGAGCACTTCGAAAGTGGTACAAAAAAGAATTTAAACAAATATTATATATTATAGATCGTCATATTGTATGGATGTTCTTATAACTGCAAAGATATATGTAGATGAGTATTGGAGTCCGTATTAGTCTCCGATAGATGTCCCCACGCTAAGAGGCATATTCAAAGGGATTTTAAATTTCGACTGGTGCGGGCAGGACACGGTAGCTCAGTGGCTAAAGCGACGTTATGGTACGCGGTGCCACGGTACAAATCCCGCCCGTGTCAGCTGTTTTTAATCTCTTATAATTAATAATAAATATATAAATATATTAAACAAAAAATAAGAATGGACCTAATTTATTGTGAATTTTAAACATGTCAAAGCCATAATAATCTTAACTTATTGTTATCTGCAGTGCGGCAGAGATCAGAGTTCAAATACCACCTATGTCAGTTGTTTTTGAAATCTCTTAAATATTAATAACAATAAGATAAGAATAACATGGCTTTGAAATGCTTAAAATTCACAGTAAATATACATTTATAATGTGTAGATGGTGATATCATATCAATGTCCTTATAACTGCAAAGTTAAAGGCATTGTGTTGGGAGTCAGTATTAGTCTCTGATAGATGTCACCAATGCTCTTAAGTGGCATATTATAACAGATTTAAAATTAAAACTGATAGAAGCAGGCCAGGGTAGCTCAGTTGGTTAGAGCGACACCACAGTGCAGCAGAGGTTGCGGGTTCAAATCCCGGGGTCAGTTATTTTTGAAATATCTTACGCCCGTTTTCACTAACACTAGGAGATACCTAAATGCAATGCTTAAATATTAACGGCCTTACCACAAAAAAGATAGACACACGTTAAACGCGAATGCTACCAAAAATAATACACACTTGTTTTAGACAAGTTAGTGCTAAAACAATTGCCTATTATTTTTGGTAGCATTCGTGTTGAACGTGTGTTGAACAGATGTTTATTTTTTGTGGTACGGCCGTAAAAGTTTTTTTGTGCTAGGCAACTCTTTTTAATATTTAGGCATTACATTTAGGTGTCTCCTAGTGTTAGCGAAATTAAGTATTGCATTAAATATTTAGGTAATAACAATTAAAATAAAAACATTATTATAATTAACCCCTTACTTATAGATGCCTCTTAACTTTAACCACTGATTAAATACACAACTATGCTTGTCATTTGTATGACAATGAATAGAAATGACAATTGACATTAGGAGCTGTTTAATTTAATCATTGTCTATAAGTAAGGGGGTAAGTAATTAATCTGTACTTAATTAAACAGTTCATAGTAATTAATTATCTCTATGGTTAAGGGGACAGGATCCCTAGTCTATTAATTAGAAATCAGGGTTTCTTAAAGTGGGGTCCACAAAATCCATGAAATTCTAAAAGTGGTCTATGGCTACCAAAAGTTTAAGAACCACTGCCCTAAATGCAGCACCACACAGACAGCAAAATAATAACCATTATATCATTTGTAAATCTCCAACAGAAAAATCATTGCACAATAGAGCAATCAACAATATAAAAGTGAAAGTTGTCAAAATAACAGTGTTTGATGATCGCAGTGCTTGTTTCTGCATCTGTATCACACGTGCCTGTGCTTTTGTGTTCATGCCGCATGGTGCTTACAGGAAATACCTAAAGATAAACCAGCTGTGTTATCAGTAGCACAGTAGCTACAAGCATCCTGAGTAAGAGGGAGCTTATCACATACATTATCTTAGAACCTGCATGTATAATGGACATCTGTGTGATGCTTCAGTGTTCCTCTTAGCTCTCAGTCCTTTAGGGCTCTTTCACTGCCCTGTGCACTACTGCTCCTTGACCAGACTCATATTCTTCTTTGAAACTAGATTTCTCTGTCATCTCATAAATAAACAATAATAAAGTATTTGGTGTACATCTCTTATGTCATACAAATGACAAGGATAGTTGTATAATTTAGTCAGTGGTTAAACTAAGAGGTGTTTATAATGGGGAAAGTAGTTAATTTTAATAAATAAATAAATAGGGTCCATTTCAATTGAATTTGTTAACTTTGTAAACAATGTCAGTATGGCTAACTGTCAAAATTTGATGAATTTGTATAGAAAGTTTGTTGCACAAGTGATCCAAGTGACAATGCAATTAGAATGATTATGATGTGTTATGAAAATGTTCTACAAAACTTATTTAATGGTCCATACCTCAATTTTGACCAGAAATGGTACTTGCACCAAGGTATCCAAATATAAGAGCTCAAGCAGACACAAAAAAGAAGGTTAGTTGATAGTCCACCTAACTACTTTCATCAACTGAAGCAATCCAATCAGGATTGAAATCAATGCCAGTTGAAAACATGTACTTGTTATTTTCTTAATTTATCAGAACAGATCAAGACTCCATATCATCAATAGTCAATGTTATAATTTTTATAAGTACTAAAAAATACATTACAATTTATTTGTAGTGAACAAAGGGCTGGAGCTGCTTAGGAAAGTTGCATTATTTACAAGTACATGGTGTAGGGGTGTAGTGAGTAGTGCCTACATTGAGCGCGGCGGCGGGCGGCGCGCTGGCGTCGGCCAGCTCGTCCTGCACCTCCTCCTTGATGGTGACGCCGAGCAGGGGGCCCAGGTCCATCAAGGCCCGCTCGATCTCCTCCCCGCTCGGCTGAAAGTTTACGTTTTCCATTCGACTGCCTGTCCTGTCCACTTGTCACTCATTTCACCAGCCGACCCGACATGTTCACACGTATAGTTTGATGCACTTTCACTCGGCTGCCCGGGGACACTGGCACGTAGACATAGCTAATTGAGCACTTCGCTTGCGAGATGCCGCCGCTCAACAGCGTCCTTCCACTGACACTGTATAGAGTTAAATATTTGCACGACACTGTTAAATCTTGGTGCCTGAACAGGCGT
Organism: Thalpophila matura; assembly: GCA_948465475.1. Classification (NCBI taxonomy): domain Eukaryota; kingdom Metazoa; phylum Arthropoda; class Insecta; order Lepidoptera; family Noctuidae; genus Thalpophila; species Thalpophila matura. The sequence continues at coordinate 16,383,308 of OX419194.1, read as the reverse complement.
TTGATATACGTTTTCCTTCCGTGTAATAAATAAGTTTATCAACAAAATTATCTTTAGAAATTTTTAACATGCGTCCACTCCACAACCATCAACGACCATAGACAAAAAGGACATTTTTTTTTCGTTGTATAGATTTACAATTAAAAACGATCCATTTTTGATTTTTAAACGAAAGTGATGAAAAATTATCTTTTGTTTAGGCCAGGGCGCTAGGGCGCAGAAGGCGCAGACAGAGCAGAGCATTTAGTTTGATGTGAAAATTAGAATATTTTACTAAGAATATTTTACTAACGAAATGCATTATAATATTATATGCATAATACTTTTTACATTACATACTTTGCTACATGAATTAAATAATGTAGATCAAATATATAACCATTTACACATTTTACATCAAGAGATTTTTTTGCTTTTCCGTGCACGCAGGGATCCCTTAAAAAAAAAAACTCTACTCTTTGGCCCATGTACTTCCATAGACCATAAACTGCCATAAACAACCCCAACGTTGACATGAGACATGACATTTTTACCGTCCGTCATCTACGGTGACAAGTGGTGACAAGGACAACACGTCGAAAATGGCTGACTCTGGGCCAAGTAAAACCGATATTGAAGCAGTTTTCCAAAGATTACGCTCTATTTCGTCGAATAAAGTGCGTATATTTTATAGCTATCGAGGTACAGAATAAAAGTTCAGTGAAAATAATATGTGCGGTCTGGTGTGCAGGTATGTTTCGACTGCAACGCGAAGAATCCTACGTGGTCGTCGGTGACGTACGGGGTGTTCATCTGCCTGGACTGCTCCGCGGTGCACCGCAGCCTCGGCGTGCACCTCACGTTCGTGCGCTCCACGCAGCTCGACACCAACTGGACATGGAAACAGCTCAGGAACATGCAGCTTGGCGGGAACGTGAACGCTGTATGTTGACGGATCATTTTGTCTTATTTCTTTAGATTCCTGACTTCTCACTTTATTTTTGGACCCCAATTGCTAAGTAAATATTATGAAGAAAACTTTTATTACAAAATTTCAAAGCTGCTTATATTCTGATGATTCACTGAACAGGTTTAACTTTATGTCTCCATAAAACTTTGTAATTAATTTGACGATTAACCACTAATTGTAGCAGTATAATTCTACTTTGTTATTTTAAGTTATGAAAGTTTACACTAGTTAATGTGTTGTGTGTGCATGTGGCAGACCCAGTTCTTCCGCACACACGGTCTATCAACGGAAGATGCTCGTCAAAAGTACAGCTCCCGAGTGGCCCAAATGTACCGTGACAAGCTGAGTGCCATGTCCGAGCAGGCCATGAAGACATACGGGACAAAGGTTAGTACATTGCTGTGTTGTTTGTGGATTTGTTTTATTCTTATGTTTTGTTAAAATTGTAGCATTTACATAATCAATGACTTTTCGATTCCTAGTTGCAAGACAGTTGCTTAATTTATAATCAAGGTTGGCATGATTAAACAAGTTGTTTGGCCAACCTTGCTAATAATTTTATTATAGTGTTCATCATCACACATCATCATCATCATTAGCCTATAGCAGTCCACTGCTGGATGTTGACCACACCATGGCTAATTTGATGCCCTTCTGGTGATGATGATTACACTACAATATGCACTGTGTAAGTTCACTGGTATAATACCAAGTTCTCCAAAATTTTGCACATGTACAGGAGATAAGGTTTAAAATACACAAACATATACTGTCAATCATCATCATCCTCTTGGCAAGTAAATAATATGTCTCAAAGGTTGACGCCTAAATGTAATATTATGTAGTATTCATGAATTAATGTGTGTCAAGAACAAGTTCCAGGTTTGTCTGATGTTCCATAATGTCAGACACTCGGCATAGTTCTGAATAACTTGATATTATTTTGTTTTATATTTGTTATTTACAGATTTGGGTAAGTACATACATAATGTAAGTTACCAATTTAACTTTCTTATTGTTATTGTGAAAAATTACCAACAAACAGCACCAATACTTCAGTTATTAAATTGGCACAGTATAAATAACTTACACTGGAGTGAGTGTGTTCACTGTCAGTGTTCAGTGTGTGTACTCAGTCACAAGTGTTGCTGAGGAAAGTAGGTATATGATTATTATCCACTAATTGGTACACAGGGGTTGACTGTTAAATTATAGTAAACATAAAAGCATTTATAGACTTAATTGTTTTATGTAAAAAGTAATACAATGCTGTCTACTAGGTGGTATAAACTGTTGGAAATCAAATAGAATAGAACTAGTCTTAAAAGGTAAAAACCAACTTCACTTACAAATGTGCGCATAGCTTGTTTAATAACGCTAATGAAGGGGACAAAAATCTAATTTAAACATATTAAAATGCTAATTGTTGTTTGCTCCTTAAATTGTTGTTTTTCTTAGTTATATGGTATGACAGGTGTGAGCGGTAACATGTTAATGTTATTAATAAGACATTTAAAAAACAACTGACACAAGCAAGGTGCGAACCCGCGACCTCTGCCCTATTGTGGCAGAGGTCGCAGCTTCAAACCCCGCCTGTATCAACTGTTTTTGAAATGTCTTAAATATTTAATAACATTAAGATAAGCAAACATGGCTATAACATGTTTAAAATTCACAAAAATATACATTTGTAATGGTAACATGTTGTGTTGTACAGCTGCACCTGGATCCGGCGGCGGGCGAGCTGAAGGAGCCCAAGGAGCGCGAGGTAGACTGGTTCGCGGAGCACGGCGACTCCGCCCCCACTAACACTAGCGAGCTTGCCATCACTGCACAGGTAACACGAACATCCACAACACGCGCACATCTCTCACTTGCCACTGTCGCCGCACTTTGTATACAAGTACTCTGTTGTTGGCTCTCTATGCAGCACTCATGTACTGTGATGTCTACTACTCAGTCAGTGTATCTTGTTGCTGGTTCCTTCTAATCATGACTATTCATGAGAGTCTTCCATTTATTATAAAAACATGGGGGAAATGAGTATCATGATTGAAATAAGGATGAATTAATAAATATGGATGTGGCATTCACAGTATGATGTAGAAGTACGAACCGCGGTTGATACGCTGAATATACGCGTGCGGGACTAGCGGGATACATTGCACAGTCAATACATAATGTCCTGTCGGCAGGTATGTGATGAATCACACGAGCTTGTTCGGTGTGCTTTGTTTCAAAGTGTTTTACTTCAACTGTTCTTATATTACATTACAAGCATAGTGTTTAGTAAGGCAAGTTTGCTGTTCGCGCAATTTGTATTTTTGTGTGTACTGGATTTTTTTACTAGAAATCATTGTCTGGTTTGTAGTGAAATCTTTTTCATGTCTAGCATTTGGCATTGTGTGTGTATTTGTATGTCCATAAAGAAGATATAGACAATTCACTGTAAAAAACATAAGCTTTTGTGTGCTTTGTATCAGTGAGTCATACACTAGCATCATCAGTGAGATAAATACTACTTTCATGTCAGTCTTGTATCAACTTATAACAACGTAAACAAATTGATATTCAGTAAATCATTATCTTGTTTCCATTTTCTTATTTACACATATTTTTAGTACAGTCACTATTTGAAGTAACTATGTATTAGGATACATAGTTACTTCAAATAGTGACTGTACTAAAAATACGCTTGAGCATTGTACCGCGTGCAACCTATTGCACGCGGTACAATGCTCAAGCGTATTTTTAGTACAGTCAATGCTCAAGCGTCAATTTACACTTTATACTGTACCAAAACGATGCAGAGAATCTGTCTGCTCAAATTGTGTCCTATCACTATCGCTTACAATTGAATCAGTAAAAAATCAAAGTAAGTGGTGGTTGCGTGAGCGCGGCGCTGCAGTGCGCACCCCGCGGCCGCGCCCCCGCTGGCCGCCCCTATGGGCGTATGTGCACAACACGTTTCCAGCCCTTTTTTTCACGGATCGTTTTTTGTTTCATACATTTTAAAAACTGGTAGGTATTAAAATGTATGAAAAAAAACGGTCCGTGAAAAAACGTGCTGGAAACGTGTAGTGCACAAACACTATCGCGCGCTGATAACGCGCTACGCGCTCATTGTGCTATCGTAGCTTTACTCATTACAAACTTGACGCGTTATTAACTAAATGAGTCATCATAATGTACACGAGAATGTTAACTATTTAACGATATCTTGACTTCGAAAGTTTATCGCATTTAAAATCTAAACTAACACAATAGTATATATAATCTTTGCTTTTAATTATTTCCTTTTGTAAAGATAATACACGTTTTTGATACACACATATGTTTGCACAATTTGTTGAGTTAATAAATAATTAATTCATGGTGTTATTGCTGTACCATGTACAGTCACAGTAACAAAACATTTGTCACCTTATGGTCTACTTGTGTTTGCTCAGTGCACGACAGAGTGTGGTTTACCGACTTTATTTAAATTATTACTTTAGATTACGACACACAGTGTTTTTTTGACCCAAAAAAAGTGACATTCGCTTTTTATTGAAGATTTATACTAAATACATCATTCCAAATGCAAGAGTAGAACACCCAGGTGTCAATTTCCCATACTTTATTTTTAAAAAAATATTTTAGTTTTCGTGACCTTCTCACTGAAAATACTAAAAATGATTCATAAAAAAAAATCTATACATATTTTTTTGTATTTTGTATTTAAGTTTTATAAAGCATTTTTTTGTGCACATTATCCAGTTTATATTTATTCAAAAATGTTGACAAAACCTTCAAAATATTTTTTTTTGTTGAAATAAATATTTATTTTTTTATAATTTTGCTAGCACGAAGTAGAACCTCTATCTAGCATAAAAAGATTCCTTGTACTAAGGTTTATCATCCACAAAAATATTACGTTCAACTTCGGCCTAGGTTTCGAGAAAATGATTTTTAAATATTTGTATTAGGGTTGTCATTATTTTGACCTTTTGCGATATAGTACCTACTTGTATTATAACTACCTTTTTAGACAGATTTACTTTCGCAATTATAATATAAGTTTGGATAAAGTATCTGATTATTTCTGATGAAGGGTTTCGTGTGGCGCGGGAAGCGGTCCACCCTCGATAAGCTGATGCTAAAACCCCGCGCTAATACACGTGATCTGGAAGGACGGGGGCGAGGCCCATGGAGCCGTTATAGACCCATGACGCCACTTTGCCTCAGCAGGTGTTTACCCTACCTGCTGGGGGATGTCCTTCCGGGCCCCGAATCAAAAAGTCTACAGTCAGAAAATGAACAAGATTACTCGCAGCACGAGATTAACGAGGCGTCAAATATGGATTCAATAATTTTAAGCCACGAAGCCAATCTATTAGAATAAACACCAAATTCAAGATTGCCAAATGTTTTTAATTAATAACAATATTAAATACCAGAAAAAATTTTTTGACCTTTCATCCTTTTTGTGATAACCCTATATTTGAAACTTTGACCTCTGCACTTAAAAATCATTTTCTCGAAACCTAGGCCGAAGTTGAACGTAATATTGTTGTGGATGATAAACCTTAGTACAAGGAATCTTTTTATGCTAGATAGAGGTTCTACTTCGGGCTAGCAAAATTATAAAAAAATAAATATTGATTTCAACAAAAAAATATATTTTGAAGGTTTTGTCAACATTTTTGGATAAATATAAACTGGATAATGTGCACCAAAAAATGCTTTATAAAACTTAAATACAAAAAACAAAAAAATATGTATAGATTTTTTTTTACGAATCATTTTTAGTATTTTCAGTGAGAAGGTCACGAAAACTAAAATATTTTTTTAAAAATAAAGTATGGGAAATTGACACCTGGGTGTTCTACTCTTGCATTTGGAATGATGTATTTAGTATAAATCTTCAATAAAAAGCGAATGTCACTTTTTTTGGGTCAAAAAAACACTGTGCGACACAATGTCAAAATTACAAAATTACACATAATATGAAAGAATTAGGGGGATATGACATTATTAAATATCTATCATTTAATATTTAGTAGAAAGGATTTTAAAAATCTTTGAAGACGATAATTATGACTCATAATGATGTCTATTAGATATTACATTGTCATACATGACTCATACATCTTGTCTGTAAAGAAATAAATGATTTGATCTTAATTATTTATTTAATAGTGTAAAATCCCTAAGTACTGTTCCTGTTTCCTTGGACCGTGTGCTAATAAAACAAGTGCCTGCATCTTTTGTTGATAAACAACATGAAGTTTTTGCTGAATGTTCGTTGTTTGACTGAATGATGTGTCCTCCTCGGAGCTGACGGAGTACATAGTATGCGTTGTCCCAGGCGGGTGCGCGGGCGGACAGCGCGCTGAGCTCGCAGGCGCGGCTGTGGGACAGCGGGCCGGGCGCCGCTACTGCCGGCGACATGGTGGTCGGCGACGCGCGCGCCTGCACCATCGCGCGCAAGCAGCCCGCCAAGAGGCCCGGGGTAACTACACCGCGCTATTACATAGCTACGGTTCATCTATACCAGAGGCGAAGGGTCCCCACAATACGATTCCTACCGGCTTCCCTTTGAATAATAGCACAGGCAGTATTGCCTACTATTGTCAAATATTTATGATTAGCTTTTCATGGCCAGGTAGTTTGTAGCTCCGGTAGGCGTTTGTAGCTCCAGCTTACCTCTTACAAAAATTGACCCTTCGCAAATGATCTATACTAATATTATAAACCTGAAGAGTTTGTTTGTTTGATCGCACTAATCTCTGGAACTACCAATAGGATTCTTTTTGTATATGATCGCCAGATTCATGAGGAATAAATAGTATAAGCTATTTAATTTCACTACCTATGTAAAATGTTGATAAAGGAAAGCAATACGCTACAATGCTACGACCCTTAGGAGCCGAAAACGGGGTTGAAACCGCGGGGAACAGCTAGTGTTATTATAATCATTTATCACATTTATCAACAAAAAAATAAAAATAGTAAATTAAAAATTAAAAAAACCCGACTGCCAAAAAACAACTAAAAAGTTCAAAACAAGAGCACTTTTCAAGCAGTCTGATGCAGTTGGTGGCAATTATTTGTGTTAAATCTTAGATTTTATGCCACCAACTGCATCAGACTGCTTGAAAAGTGCTCTTGTTTTGAACTTTTTAGTTGTTTTTTGGCAGTCGGGTTTTTTTAATTTTTAATTTACTATTTTTATTTTTCACTTTTTAGTTTTTAATGTATGTTTTCTTAATCTTCTTTTCGAGCCCTTCATTTTGATACCCCACATGTCAATAAGTAAGAATTAGCGAGAATTATTGCTTTGTTAAACAACTTTAAATCGTTATATATCCTAAACTATTATTTAAAATGAAAAATGATAAAAGGAACCTAAAGATGATTTTAAAATACCTATTCAACGACACCCCACTTGACATAGTTCATCAACTTTTTTTTTTTTCATTTTGACAATATGGCGTCTGGTTGTCGCTGTGGTGAATTTTGATTACTGTTATGTCTTTAGTGACACTCGCAAGGTTAAGACGAATCGATTGACGTAAGAATTATCAAAATCGGCCTACGCATTTGGTCTCTAGAACGCCACATAGAAACAAACATACATACATACATACATACATACATACATACATACATACATACATACATACATAGACTGATAAACACATTACCCTCCTTTGCGTCGCGCAGTCGGGTAAAAACAAACATACATTTACCACAAATAAATTGGTGACTTCATCGCGATCAGCGATTTCTTCGAGGCGACCAACCTGTTCAAATAAAGAAAAACTGAAACGCAACAGTTGTTCTGGTTATGAATTTGTTTTCTATCATCACATTATGAATAAAAATAGTAAATTAAAAATTAAAAAAACCCGACTGCCAAAAAACAACTAAAAAGTTCAAAACAAGAGCACTTTTCAAGCAGTCTGATGCAGTTGGTGGCAATTATTTCTGTTAAATCTTAGATTTTATGCCACCAACTGCATCAGACTGCTTGAAAAGTGCTCTTGTTTTGAACTTTTTAGTTGTTTTTTGGCAGTCGGGTTTTTTTAATTTTTAATTTACTATTTTTATTTTTCACTTTTTAGTTTTTAATGTATGTTTTCGTAATCTTCTTTTCGAGCCCTTCATTTTGATACCCCATATGATAGGTTTTGAGGATAAGTAAGAATTAGCGAGAATGATTGCTTTGTTGAACAACTTTAAATCAGGGACCATACAACCCCGAATATAAGTTAATTCTTTCGGAAGTGTTACAGAACGTACGCCTACAGTAACGGAAAAGTTACCTCTTGGTAGTGTTAGCCCTCTCATAACCCTAACGTTAGGGTAACCCTATCAATAAGTTAACTAGTACAAGATGTTACCGGCCCTTGTATGATTTCCAATTGAAGCGATAACCCTTTGAAAGGGTTAGTCGGGGTAATCAAAGGGTTTTAAATCAAATTATTTTAAATTACGTTGAAGTGGAGAAACAGATTTTGTCCTTGAAAGTTTGGAATCATATAGTATTGTTCATTAGTGTTTCTTACTCTGTTTGATAGGACGGTGCGGTTTTTTAAGTTTTAAATTTATAACGTCTGAATATTGAAGATGAACAAAGGTAAGTAAGAGTATTTTAATTAAGTATCACATATATTAAAACTGTAAATAGCCTGTGTCTGTACACTGAAAGTGTTTTAAACTTTTAGTGGGCTTGTAATCAGTATAGATACCAAATAACCAATTCTTGAACATTTTATGTCGCAAAAAGCATGTGATGGATTTTGATTAAAAGACAATGCCGGATGTAGTAGCGTCTTTTCTTTTTCGGGCGGCCATCGACCATTTTTTTTAAATACAAAATAGGATAATAAACCAAACTTACTATCGCAAGTATATCTCTAAACTCTGTCCGAACTGAGAGTTTGGTAGATACTGTTTTTCTTAAAATATTTTTTTTTTTAAAGAAGAATAAGTAATAATAAAATATTGCATCAAATCACAAAGTAGTATCAATATAATATAAGTTTATTAAAAAAACGTACCTATAGATCTGATATATAAAATCAGCCAACTTCTAGGGGACTGAGTTTAGAGATATACTTGCGATAGTAAGTTTGGATTATTTTCCTATTTTGTATTAAAAAACACAATTTTTGGTCGATGGCCGCCCGAAAAAAAAAGACGCCATTTTCCGACTTTGGATTTTGGTATGGTTTTTTTTTATACTGGGTTAAAATCATCAAATGACATCTGTCGCCCTTGGGTGGAGCGAGAGGGTGTGTCAGACTCCTACTGACTAAAAAATCCCACCCCGTTCCTTCTTGCCTATGGTACTGGGGTCAGAGCATGCCCTTTCGGATTCGCCCTCGGTCCCCAGTAGGCTTCGGCCCTGCTGGGCCCCTACAAATTGCCGACAAACTCTTTGAGACGCACGGGAACAGCGCGCGCCATAGACGACTTGGGCTTGGTCCGGATCATTACCGGACGGTCAGGCGGCGAGCTACCCATTGCTCTCCGCCCGCAAGCCCGCGCTATGGAGGCCGGAAATCGGGATCGGGATCCTGGCGACGGCCGCGGCGACGGTCGCGTCTGAGACGCAAGCGCCGTTGTCTCAAGCGGTCGGCCTCCTCCTTTGCTAGCATTACTGCTTCGCAGAAGGAGGCGACCGCCTGCCATCCCTCCTCGCTCCGGACCATGGCCTGGACCAAGGCCCGGCGCGAGAGATCGCCGCTGCCGATCGCTCCCACGAGGACACGACGATGCTCGTCCCAAGCGGGACACACCTCCACGGTGTGCTCCACCGTGTCCTCCGGTGGTCAGCGCAGTGCCGACACCCGGACGTCACCTCCGCCTTCACCCGCAGCAGGAACCTCCCGAACTTGTCATGTCCGGTGAGAACCTGCGTCATACGGAAGGTAAGGACGCCGTGAGGTCTTTCCAACCACGCCTCAAAGAGGGGACTTACCGCCGAAATTACGGCGTGCCCTACCTATCCGATAGGTAGGCCTCGACCACACGACAGGCTTTTGGTATGGTAATAGCTGAATATCCTAATGAACATTTCAGGTAACTTTTACCTCAGGATAATGTCTAATACGGACGATAAATCGTCGCGAGTACAGCTATTTTTAATAAATAAAGAGACAGAGAGATAAAAATTCTAAACAAAATTTTTGTTTTTATTAAGTACTTATTAACAGTATCTATATAAATACCGACGTGGATTAGTTACGGATTTTGTTAAGTTTTATTAAGTTCTACAATAAAAGGGTTTTTGAATAAAGATCTTTCAAATAAAGCGTCGAAGAGACCTGAAATGTAGGTACCTAAATAGCATATTGAATATGGTAAAAAAAAAATAAAAAAATCCTGTGTTTATATTTTAGGAGCTGTAATACTGAAGCGTCAAGACTGCGCCATTGGAACGGTGAAAAATTAGTTTTTCGTCAATATTTCCCGTCTTACAGCTCCTAAAATATAAATACAGATTTTTTTTTCTATATTTTTGCAATTTCTTTAAACATTCACTCTGTTATTTACCTAAATTTCAGGTCTCTGCAATGCTTAGTTTTTAAGATCTAAATGACCGCATTTCGGTACGCTAATATGCCACTAAATTGTTCATTAATAGTTTTATAATAATAATTCTTATTTTTTAGAGCACATATATATTTCAGACAGCGACAGAAGCTCAGACGAAAGTGAATCAATACATTTTGAGGAATTAAGGACAATCGATCTTTCATGTGTGTCAATACCGACATTGCAACCAACATTAGACGATAATACGTCTACTCCCGATTTATCTTTTGAAAATGACTCTAAAGAAATGGAAGATAAGGCTGTAAATACTGATAACTCAGACAATAGCAAGGAAGATGTTATTCATGAGTGTTATTCTTTTTCTTTATTAATTGCAAAATATCTAAGCAAATTAGAAGAAGGACGACGTAATAAATGTATGCATCAAATAGTTCATGTGGTCATGCAAAGTGTTCAAGAACAACAAAACCATAAATAAGAAAAAAAAATGTGTATTTTAATAATAAATAATACCATGTTTTTTAAGATTTTTATTTAATCAATAACGATATCGTCATTTAAAATTGTTACAAAAAGAAATGGAAATCAACAATTAACGAAATTATGGCCCTATTTCCAAAAAAATAAACAATTGGCTCAAAAAACATTTAAAAAGTAAAAATGATGATGAATGAGCCGATCGAATGACATTTTTATGATTCCGTAAAATAGACAAGATTAAACATGAAACAATCCCGACTATTCCAGAAAAAAATAAATTTAACTTTAAAATCACTGCAATAATGACCATAATCGTATGTGTATGGACTGTGGAGTCGCTAGGCCCTAGACTGCGTGTTGCGACTTGACGCGTACACCTGCCGAATGCATGCAGTTTAGTACTTTATAATAAGGCACGAGAGATAAAATTACAATATTTGTAGTCCGAATGGGTAACTCTGTTATAGTCGTTGAAGGGGTAACCCGTTCAAAATGTCTTACTAGTAAAAAGTATAACCACCAAGAATGGGTTTTTGAATATACAGGTAAACAAATCGAAAGGGTTTGGAAGAGGTTATCCATTGATGAGGGTTTTCGTAAAAGATGGTAATAAATATGAAATTGGTTTTAAAACAACACTTTGTCGAAACCCTATCAAAAACTCTTTCAATGGGTAACCAAAATGGTCCCTGCTAAATCGTTATATATCCTAAACAGGGACCATACAACCCCGAATATAAGTTAATTCTTTCGGAAGTGTTACAGAACGTACGCCTACAGTAACGGAAAAGTTACCTCTTGGTAGTGTTAGCCCTCTCATAACCCTAACGTTAGGGTAACCCTATCAATAAGTTAACTAGTACAAGATGTTACCGGCCCTTGTATGATTTCCAATTGAAGCGATAACCCTTTGAAAGGGTTAGTCGGGGTAATCAAAGGGTTTTAAATCAAATTATTTTAAATTACGTTGAAGTGGAGGAACAGATTTTGTCCTTGAAAGTTTGGAATCATATAGTATTGTTCATTAGTGTTTCTTACTCTGTTTGATAGGACGGTGCGGTTTTTTAAGTTTTAAATTTATAACGTCTGAATATTGAAGATGAACAAAGGTAAGTAAGAGTATTTTAATTAAGTATCACATATATTAAAACTGTAAATAGCCTGTGTCTGTACACTGAAAGTGTTTTAAACTTTTAGTGGGCTTGTAATCAGTATAGATACCAAATAACCAATTCTTGAACATTTTATGTCGCAAAAAGCATGTGATGGATTTTGATTAAAAGACAATGCCGGATGTAGTAGCGTCTTTTCTTTTTCGGGCGGCCATCGACCATTTTTTTTAAATACAAAATAGGATAATAAACCAAACTTACTATCGCAAGTATATCTCTAAACTCTGTCCGAACTGAGAGTTTGGTAGATACTGTTTTTCTTAAAATATTTTTTTTTTTAAAGAAGAATAAGTAATAATAAAATATTGCATCAAATCACAAAGTAGTATCAATATAATATAAGTTTATTAAAAAAACGTACCTATAGATCTGATATATAAAATCAGCCAACTTCTAGGGGACTGAGTTTAGAGATATACTTGCGATAGTAAGTTTGGATTATTTTCCTATTTTGTATTAAAAAACACAATTTTTGGTCGATGGCCGCCCGAAAAAAAAAAACGCCATTTTCCGACATTGGCTTTTGGTATGGTTTTTTTTTATACTGGGTTAAAATCATCAAATGACATCTGTCGCCCTTGGGTGGAGCGAGAGGGTGTGTCAGACTCCTACTGACTAAAAAATCCCACCCCGTTCCTTCTTGCCTATGGTACTGGGGTCAGAGCATGCCCTTTCGGATTCGCCCTCGGTCCCCAGTAGGCTTCGGCCCTGCTGGGCCCCTACAAATTGCCGACAAACTCTTTGAGACGCACGGGAACAGCGCGCGCCATAGACGACTTGGGCTTGGTCCGGATCATTACCGGACGGTCAGGCGGCGAGCTACCCATTGCTCTCCGCCCGCAAGCCCGCGCTATGGAGGCCGGAAATCGGGATCGGGATCCCGGCGACGGCCGCGGCGACGGTCGCGTCTGAGACGCAAGCGCCGTTGTCTCAAGCGGTCGGCCTCCTCCTTTGCTAGCATTACTGCTTCGCAGAAGGAGGCGACCGCCTGCCATCCCTCCTCGCTCCGGACCATGGCCTGGACCAAGGCCCGGCGCGAGAGATCGCCGCTGCCGATCGCTCCCACGAGGACACGACGATGCTCGTCCCAAGCGGGACACACCTCCACGGTGTGCTCCACCGTGTCCTCCGGTGGTCAGCGCAGTGCCGACACCCGGACGTCACCTCCGCCTTCACCCGCAGCAGGAACCTCCCGAACTTGTCGTGTCCGGTGAGAACCTGCGTCATGCGGAAGGTAAGGACGCCGTGAGGTCTTTCCAACCACGCCTCAAAGAGGGGACTTACCGCCGAAATTACGGCGTGCCCTACCTATCCGATAGGTAGGCCTCGACCACACGACAGGCTTTTGGTATGGTAATAGCTGAATATCCTAATGAACATTTCAGGTAACTTTTACCTCAGGATAATGTCTAATACGGACGATAAATCGTCGCGAGTACAGCTATTTTTAATAAATAAAGAGACAGAGAGATAAAAATTCTAAACAACATTTTTGTTTTTATTAAGTACTTATTAACAGTATCTATATAAATACCGACGTGGATTAGTTACGGATTTTGTTAAGTTTTATTAAGCTCTACAATAAAAGGGTTTTTGAATAAAGATCTTTCAAATAAAGCGTCGAAGAGACCTGAAATGTAGGTAGGTACCTAAATAGCATATTGAATATGGTAAAAAAAAATAAAAAAAATCCTGTGTTTATATTTTAGGAGCTGTAATACTGAAGCGTCAAGACTGCGCCATTGGAACGGTGAAAATTTAGTTTTTCGTCAATATTTCCCGTCTTACAGCTCCTAAAATATAAATACAGATTTTTTTTTCTATATTTTTGCAATTTCTTTAAACATTCACTCTGTTATTTACCTAAATTTCAGGTCTCTGCAATGCTTAGTTTTTAAGATCTAAATGACCGCATTTCGGTACGCTAATATGCCACTAAATTGTTCATTAATAGTTTTATAATAATAATTCTTATTTTTTAGAGCACATATATATTTCAGACAGCGACAGAAGCTCAGACGAAAGTGAATCAATACATTTTGAGGAATTAAGGACAATCGATCTTTCATGTGTGTCAATACCGACATTGCAACCAACATTAGACGATAATACGTCTACTCCCGATTTATCTTTTGAAAATGACTCTAAAGAAATGGAAGATAAGGCTGTAAATACTGATAACTCAGACAATAGCAAGGAAGATGTTATTCATGAGTGTTATTCTTTTTCTTTATTAATTGCAAAATATCTAAGCAAATTAGAAGAAGGACGACGTAATAAATGTATGCATCAAATAGTTCATGTGGTCATGCAAAGTGTTCAAGAACAACAAAACCATAAATAAGAAAAAAAAATGTGTATTTTAATAATAAATAATACCATGTTTTTTAAGATTTTTATTTAATCAATAACGATATCGTCATTTAAAATTGTTACAAAAAGAAATGGAAATCAACAATTAACGAAATTATGGCCCTATTTCCAAAAAAATAAACAATTGGCTCAAAAAACATTTAAAAAGTAAAAATGATGATGAATGAGCCGATCGAATGACATTTTTATGATTCCGTAAAATAGACAAGATTAAACATGAAACAATCCCGACTATTCCAGAAAAAAATAAATTTAACTTTAAAATCACTGCAATAATGACCATAATCGTATGTGTATGGACTGTGGAGTCGCTAGGCCCTAGACTGCGTGTTGCGACTTGACGCGTACACCTGCCGAATGCATGCAGTTTAGTACTTTATAATAAGGCACGAGAGATAAAATTACAATATTTGTAGTCCGAATGGGTAACTCTGTTATAGTCGTTGAAGGGGTAACCCGTTCAAAATGTCTTACTAGTAAAAAGTATAACCACCAAGAATGGGTTTTTGAATATACAGGTAAACAAATCGAAAGGGTTTGGAAGAGGTTATCCATTGATGAGGGTTTTCGTAAAAGATGGTAATAAATATGAAATTGGTTTTAAAACAACACTTTGTCGAAACCCTATCAAAAACTCTTTCAATGGGTAACCAAAATGGTCCCTGCTAAATCGTTATATATCCTAAACAGGGACCATACAACCCCGAATATAAGTTAATTCTTTCGGAAGTGTTACAGAACGTACGCCTACAGTAACGGAAAAGTTACCTCTTGGTAGTGTTAGCCCTCTCATAACCCTAACGTTAGGGTAACCCTATCAATAAGTTAACTAGTACAAGATGTTACCGGCCCTTGTATGATTTCCAATTGAAGCGATAACCCTTTGAAAGGGTTAGTCGGGGTAATCAAAGGGTTTTAAATCAAATTATTTTAAATTACGTTGAAGTGGAGGAACAGATTTTGTCCTTGAAAGTTTGGAATCATATAGTATTGTTCATTAGTGTTTCTTACTCTGTTTGATAGGACGGTGCGGTTTTTTAAGTTTTAAATTTATAACGTCTGAATATTGAAGATGAACAAAGGTAAGTAAGAGTATTTTAATTAAGTATCACATATATTAAAACTGTAAATAGCCTGTGTCTGTACACTGAAAGTGTTTTAAACTTTTAGTGGGCTTGTAATCAGTATAGATACCAAATAACCAATTCTTGAACATTTTATGTCGCAAAAAGCATGTGATGGATTTTGATTAAAAGACAATGCCGGATGTAGTAGCGTCTTTTCTTTTTCGGGCGGCCATCGACCATTTTTTTTAAATACAAAATAGGATAATAAACCAAACTTACTATCGCAAGTATATCTCTAAACTCTGTCCGAACTGAGAGTTTGGTAGATACTGTTTTTCTTAAAATATTTTTTTTTTTAAAGAAGAATAAGTAATAATAAAATATTGCATCAAATCACAAAGTAGTATCAATATAATATAAGTTTATTAAAAAAACGTACCTATAGATCTGATATATAAAATCAGCCAACTTCTAGGGGACTGAGTTTAGAGATATACTTGCGATAGTAAGTTTGGATTATTTTCCTATTTTGTATTAAAAAACACAATTTTTGGTCGATGGCCGCCCGAAAAAAAAAAACGCCATTTTCCGACATTGGCTTTTGGTATGGTTTTTTTTTATACTGGGTTAAAATCATCAAATGACATCTGTCGCCCTTGGGTGGAGCGAGAGGGTGTGTCAGACTCCTACTGACTAAAAAATCCCACCCCGTTCCTTCTTGCCTATGGTACTGGGGTCAGAGCATGCCCTTTCGGATTCGCCCTCGGTCCCCAGTAGGCTTCGGCCCTGCTGGGCCCCTACAAATTGCCGACAAACTCTTTGAGACGCACGGGAACAGCGCGCGCCATAGACGACTTGGGCTTGGTCCGGATCATTACCGGACGGTCAGGCGGCGAGCTACCCATTGCTCTCCGCCCGCAAGCCCGCGCTATGGAGGCCGGAAATCGGGATCGGGATCCCGGCGACGGCCGCGGCGACGGTCGCGTCTGAGACGCAAGCGCCGTTGTCTCAAGCGGTCGGCCTCCTCCTTTGCTAGCATTACTGCTTCGCAGAAGGAGGCGACCGCCTGCCATCCCTCCTCGCTCCGGACCATGGCCTGGACCAAGGCCCGGCGCGAGAGATCGCCGCTGCCGATCGCTCCCACGAGGACACGACGATGCTCGTCCCAAGCGGGACACACCTCCACGGTGTGCTCCACCGTGTCCTCCGGTGGTCAGCGCAGTGCCGACACCCGGACGTCACCTCCGCCTTCACCCGCAGCAGGAACCTCCCGAACTTGTCGTGTCCGGTGAGAACCTGCGTCATGCGGAAGGTAAGGACGCCGTGAGGTCTTTCCAACCACGCCTCAAAGAGGGGACTTACCGCCGAAATTACGGCGTGCCCTACCTATCCGATAGGTAGGCCTCGACCACACGACAGGCTTTTGGTATGGTAATAGCTGAATATCCTAATGAACATTTCAGGTAACTTTTACCTCAGGATAATGTCTAATACGGACGATAAATCGTCGCGAGTACAGCTATTTTTAATAAATAAAGAGACAGAGAGATAAAAATTCTAAACAACATTTTTGTTTTTATTAAGTACTTATTAACAGTATCTATATAAATACCGACGTGGATTAGTTACGGATTTTGTTAAGTTTTATTAAGCTCTACAATAAAAGGGTTTTTGAATAAAGATCTTTCAAATAAAGCGTCGAAGAGACCTGAAATGTAGGTAGGTACCTAAATAGCATATTGAATATGGTAAAAAAAAATAAAAAAAATCCTGTGTTTATATTTTAGGAGCTGTAATACTGAAGCGTCAAGACTGCGCCATTGGAACGGTGAAAATTTAGTTTTTCGTCAATATTTCCCGTCTTACAGCTCCTAAAATATAAATACAGATTTTTTTTTCTATATTTTTGCAATTTCTTTAAACATTCACTCTGTTATTTACCTAAATTTCAGGTCTCTGCAATGCTTAGTTTTTAAGATCTAAATGACCGCATTTCGGTACGCTAATATGCCACTAAATTGTTCATTAATAGTTTTATAATAATAATTCTTATTTTTTAGAGCACATATATATTTCAGACAGCGACAGAAGCTCAGACGAAAGTGAATCAATACATTTTGAGGAATTAAGGACAATCGATCTTTCATGTGTGTCAATACCGACATTGCAACCAACATTAGACGATAATACGTCTACTCCCGATTTATCTTTTGAAAATGACTCTAAAGAAATGGAAGATAAGGCTGTAAATACTGATAACTCAGACAATAGCAAGGAAGATGTTATTCATGAGTGTTATTCTTTTTCTTTATTAATTGCAAAATATCTAAGCAAATTAGAAGAAGGACGACGTAATAAATGTATGCATCAAATAGTTCATGTGGTCATGCAAAGTGTTCAAGAACAACAAAACCATAAATAAGAAAAAAAAATGTGTATTTTAATAATAAATAATACCATGTTTTTTAAGATTTTTATTTAATCAATAACGACATCGTCATTTAAAATTGTTACAAAAAGTAATGGAAATCAACAATTAACGAAATTATGGCCCCATTTCCAAAAAAATAAACAATTGGCTCAAAAAACATTTGAAAAGTAAAAATGATATGTAAGGGCCTATTTATTGAACGTTGGGAGACTGCTAAGTACAATAAAGGTGAAAAAGCACAAAAAAATACTTCTTGCTTGTTTCACTCACCCTTGCATCCTAAGTTGCAGTCGAATAACTGAAAAAATCTCGGTATTCGATGGTCAAACTAATGAATCGATTTAGTCAAAGCAAACCATATTTTTAACTATTTCACCTTTAATATACCTACTTAGTGGTTTCCAAACGTTAAAATAATAGGTACTTACTTTTAATTTAGAACAAAAGAAAATTATTACCAAACAGTCCACCGACAATCAGTAAGGTACATATTATTTTTCACGTTTTAAAAGTATTTCTCTCATTCGAATAAATCTGGATTTGAACGAATCAACATTATATCCTGTAACAAACTTCCACCCATATTACTTCTTAGAGGGTTTAATATAAATTTTACTGATGAAAATAACCGCTCCACTGATACCTGCGTTGCAGGAGCTGCAAACACTACATTAACTACTTTCATAAGAGAGGGATCAATCGAAGCTCCTTTGTTCGCCCAGTGGGCTAATATATTGGTATTCAAGGGTAGTCTGGGTTCAAATCTTAATTTACTTAACATTCCATCAAATGTATTCAATGACGACCTCCCAGCTAACCCACGATTTGCTTCAGTTTCTTTTAAATAATTTTCTAATGGTAATGTTGCTTGACCATGTTGCCTGGTACTAGATTCATCTATAAATTCGGAAATTTCGGTTGGAGGCTCAGATAATGTGAGAGATTGCAACTGCTGGAAAGTCTGCTTTATTAATGTTTTTGCCTTCTCACATTCTTGATCACATAAAATTACGTTGAGGCGACCATCTAAATATAAATTTTCTATGACTAAATCATTATTTAATAAATCAGTTTCTCTACCTTTCATGGCTTTAACTAAGTCCTCTGCAAATGAGGTTCTAATAGCTTCCAACTTTATTTTGCAATTAAGCCATTCTGTGAAAAAGTCACCAATTGTAAGTTGTTCGCGTTGTAATGCTACTGTCGCCTCATATACAGGTTTAAGGCAAGCAATAAAATTTTGGATTTCCATCCAGAAACTATCAGAAAAAATACTCGTAAGATCAGAGTCTTGAACATCTCTTAATGAATAC
Source organism: Thalpophila matura (assembly GCA_948465475.1). Lineage (NCBI taxonomy): Eukaryota > Metazoa > Arthropoda > Insecta > Lepidoptera > Noctuidae > Thalpophila > Thalpophila matura. Next base: position 16,363,974 of record OX419194.1, on the reverse strand, counting down.
AACCGTGACAACATTTGATAGGTAGACGTCCACCTAGTTGGACAGTCAATTATCGGTTTATTTAAATTGGAGGTCCTTAAAATATTTTTTATATTTTGGTATTTGGCATTTTTTTTATTAATTTGACGCTGCTCCTTTCCCTTCGGGCACTAAATAATGAGTGAGCCGATCGAATGACATTTTTATGATTCCGTAAAATAGACAAGATTAAACATGAAACAATCCCGACTATTCCAGAAAAAAATTAATTTAACTTTAAAATCACTGCAATAATGACCATAATCGTATGTGTATGGACTGTGGAGTCGCTAGGCCCTAGACGTAATATGTGCCTAGACTGCGTGTTGCGACTTGACGCGTACACCTGCCGAATGCATGCAGTTTAGTACTTTATAATAAGGCACGAGAGATAAAATTACAATATTTGTAGTCCGAATGGGTAACTCTGTTATGGTCGTTGAAGGGGTAACCCGTTCAAAATGTCTTACTAGTAAAAAGTATAACCACCAAGAATGGGTTTTTGAATATACAGGTAAACAAATCGAAGGGGTTTGGAAGAGGTTATCCATTGATGAGGGTTTTCGTAAAAGATGGTAATAAATATGAAATTGGTTTTAAAACAACACTTTGTCGAAACCCTATCAAAAACTCTTTCAATGGGTAACCAAAACGGTCCCTGAATTCCTAAACTATTATTTAAAATGAAAAATGATAAAAGGAACCTAAAGATGATTTTAAAATACCTATTCAACGACACCCCACTTGACATAGTTCATCAACTTTTTTTTTTTTCATTTTGACAATATGGCGTCTGGTTGTCGCTGTGGTGAATTTTGATTACTGTTATGTCTTTAGTGACACTCGCAAGGTTAAGACGAATCGATTGACGTAAGAATTATCAAAATCGGCCTACGCATTTGGTCTCTGGAACGCCACATAGAAACAAACATACATACATACATACATACATACATACATACATACATACATAGACTGATAAACACATTACCCTCCTTTGCGTCTCGCAGTCGGGTAAAAACAGCAACATGCGCCGTCAGCTTGTGTGTGAACAAATACGATGTTATTGAAACATTATTTAGGGGCATCCGTGAAGGTTGTATTCGAAATTATAAATATCTTGGTTTTTGCAAATTGCAGCGCTGTTTTACGTTGTATGTTGATCCAAATTCGATTTGCGACAGTAATGATTGTATAGTTACTAAATAATAATCATCAAAATAATATAGCTCTCGAAATTATATTTGAGGAAAAATGTAATATTTTCACGAAATTATCGTATTTTCCTCAAATATAATTTCGAGAGCTGATAATTTTAGTGATTATTATTTACTAACTTATAATATTATTTTTATTACTGTCGCGAATTGAATTTGGATCAACACAACGTAAAACAGCGCTTGCAATGTGCAAAAAATCCAAGGTATTTTGAATTTCGCGCGTAACCTTGACGGATACTTAAAGTACACGCTTATGGTACAGTTGGGCGCGCGTAAAGGCGGTCTGGGCGCGACCAAGGTGGCGGCCAACTTCGAGGACATCGAGCGGGAGGCCATCATGGCGGAGAAGCTGAAGGCGTCGGCCACTGTGGCCAGCGCGGCCACGCTGGAGCACGTGGAGCGCGAGGTGGAGTCGCTGCGGCTGGCCTACCGCGCGCCCGCCGCGCACGCCGACCGCCTCGGCATCGCGCAGGCCAGCGCCGCCAACCGCTCGTGAGTACTGCCAATCTATTCTGTACCGACTCGCCACGTGATATCACCGCGAGAACTGACAATTTGTTTATGAACGTTCGAGGGAGAACGTCACGGTGAGATTCTCCCTCAAACGTTCACACACAAATTGGTACAGTCTTATAATTTATGATCACTAGCCCATTACGCAGGCACTGATTAAATGTGACGACGGTGACTTTTTGCACCGATGAAGGACCGTAGACGTAGAGGTATCAATATGATAATTCTACTCGTTCCTGAGGAAATGAGTTTGACAGACTGACAGAGGGACAACAAGAGTCTTGCAGAAATCCTTGACGGTAGACATCCACTAGGCACTATGCTCGTTCGATATTTTTGAGTCCAATATGATCTCATAAGAACCAATCGCGTGTGTGCGTCTTGGACACGCGTTGAGTTCTGTATGTCAGTACAGCAAACAACTTCAACATCGACTTTGATTGCGCAATACTCGATTTTGTGCATTTTGACCCTAAATGCATGAAAACGAAGACTTTCCCGTACTTCGCAGAAAATGTTGAAGTTATTTGCCGGTTACTATAAGTGTGTGTTGTTGCAGCGGCGTGTCGCACTCGGCGACGTCGGACATGACGGCGATCGAGCAGGAGGACGCGCCGGCGCCGCGCGCGCCGCTCGACGACATCGACGACTTCAGCTCCTCCTTCACCATGATCCGGTACGTGCGAGCGGCGGCTGCAAGGGCATGCCTTACAAACAAATATACAGCGTGCAATTATTTTATTGAATGTTTTCCTGCGGCAGAACGATTTGCCCTCAGTAGTATCTATCGAAACATGGAATTAATAAAATAAAAAAAAAAAGTTTTTTTTTTAAATATTTATCGACTTAAAAACGTGAAAAATAATAGTAATTATTAGACACAACGTAGGTACGCGCCGCCGCGCGCTGCCGACAAAGTGAAGACCTATTCATAAAATAAATGTTCAGAGCAGGCGGAGAAATATTATCGTAAGTAGGTATCAACCTACTTACGATAAAATTTCAGCTTGTATAATGAGAAACTAACAAGTAAATCTGGTTGTCTAGAAACGAGCCGTACGGCAACAGTCGCAACCTGGACAAGTTGTTCGGCGAAGATTCTCGCGCGACGTCGCCGCCCGCGAGCGTGCCGCCGTCGCCGCCGCGCGCCGTGCACACGATGTTCGCGCCGCCGCCGCCGCGCCCTCGCCCGCGCCGCGCCGACAGCGCTGACGACGACTCCGCCGTCAAGAAGTTCGGCTCCGCTAAGGCCATCAGCTCTGCGCAGTTCTTTGGAGAACAGGTCAGTTCTGCCGGATATTGTATCGTATGCATGGGCGTAGCCAGCCATCGGCTCAGGGTGGGGCAGCAGTCTAAAATAATATGTAATTAGCAAACTATACCCGCGGTTTGATCGCATTTTTTTTATGTCGACTGTCGAGTGAATTTTCTTACGGATATTAAGTATTGTACCTAGTTAGTACCTAGATAATTGAATTTTTTAGGTTTGGTACCTTACAGGTCAGAGCCAGGATGGGGCAAGCGCCCCACCCTGCCCCACCGTGGCTACGCCCATGATCGTATGCCACTTATATACACATGAAAGAAAAATAGAGAACGCAGATTCAACAATCCCAGTTTATTTATTTGAAAGTTCGAATAACTTTATTTTGCATAAATATATCAAGTAGTTTTTTTGTACAAACCCTTTTCTCAAAGGACCTAAATTTTTGCTTTTTAACACGGCGGCTAGGTGAAACAGCAAGTGTTTTGGCTCCGCTCCGCCCACCGACGAGTTTGTCGGAGTGGCATGCGCACTGTTAATAAATCATAGCTGTGTCTCGGATGGCACTCGCAACATCTGGTGGCGTCGTTCTCACGTCTCCGTGTCCCCAGGATGGCGCGTGGGAGCGCGAGTCCAACCTGTCGCGCTTCCAGGGCAGCAGCAGCATCTCGTCGGCGGAGTACTTCGGCGGCGACCAGCCGCGCGCGCCGCGCAACTCCGCCTTCAGCGTGTCCGCGCCAGACCTGGACGAGGTACACTACTGCTGCACATAGCTGCTAACGAACCCCTTCTCAAATTAATAACTGTCGTGTTCGATAATAATGCCGATTCTGTTGTGCACCAGCTAAACAATATTAGGGAATCGCTGTGTTTTTCTAATAGCCGGCCTAGCATGACCACGATAGAAACGTGTTTTGTCTACAGAAGAATAGACAAAGTGACAATTTGTAGAAAGATTTCTACCGTTTTATATTTAGGTACAATGAAGAGAAGAAAATGTTTCTATTCTTGAGTAAACAAAATTCTAATAAGCCAAGTACTAGTCGCCGAGTACTCGGGCAGAAAGATAACGATTTGGATAGAAATAACTTTCTTTATTCTTTGGTAGAATAAAGATAGAATTAGTCATGCTAAGTATGTAGATAGCACGAACAAAGAACAAGTGACACTTTAGTACTGTCAAACTAAATTACGTCTTGATTTGAATGAACTTCGACGTGGTTTTATTTGTTAGACTAAAATTTTCATACGTTTTAGACGACATATCGGAACAGTCTAACAAAAGACAGACAGACTTTAGTCTAACAAAAGACAGCTCTTATTTATTTCCATCGCATTCTTGTTTTGTCACAGAGAAAAAGGTAGCAATAGCCTTAAGTTTAGTCGGTGCACAATAGAGTCGGCAGGCCTACAGCGTGTCCGTGGTGCAGGTGCGCGAGTCGGTGCGCGCGGGCGTGACGCGCGTGGCGGGCCGCCTGTCGTCGCTGGCCACCGGCGTCGTGTCCTCCATACAGGAGCGCTACGGCTACTGAGCGCCCTGCAGCACGGCAGCGCGCCGGTGTCTCGGGCTGCTTCAAACGAACATTCGTGGTTATTAGATCGGGTCGCCCTGCGCATTTGGCGACCTCGCTAGTGGCTTGACAATAATATTGATGCCAGGTTATCCAAAATTATAAGTTTTTCCAAATATTACAAGCGCGTGTCCGGTCTCTAACTAGATGTTCCGCCAGCCCTATGGTGCTGGTGTGCGTGTTGCTAATAACATCGTGAACATACGACCACATCGTTATGGAATAAAGATCAACTATAATACATGGCACGCCCCTCCACTTGACACTGCTAGTAAAAGTGACACTTTTGTTGGCAGTGTCAAGTGGAGGGGCGTGCCATGCTATCGTATATGATCTACAGCATGTAACAAAAACCCTGTTTGATGCCATAGGAGGCCATTATACTCATAATTATGAATAATATTTTGTATGACACAACCCAGAAAGCGATTTCAGCGTTGGTACCATAGTAAAAGTTGTTTTTAATGATGAGTATAATGCTCTCTTTGGGATCGAACAGGGTTTTTGTTATAATACCTCTTATTCCATAAAAAAATCTTGTACAAAATTCTAGCGACCAACTGACAAAGGTTACCGCATTGTTAACATAATTTGCTTGTTTTGGCATTCTCTATGAAACAGGTTTGTATTGTATGTTTTTGATATTTTAATTAAACATGAGCAAAGTGAACTGTTGTGCGAGGACAGCGACCACGTCACGTCCACGGCGAGCAGTCCCGCCTGGCTATTCTGTACCGACACGCCGCGTGATATCACCGCGAAATCTGCCAACTCGTTTGCGAACGTTTGAGGGAGAATCTCACCGCGACATTCCCCCGCGAACGTTCGCAAACAAATCCGCAGGTCTCGCGGTGATATCACGCGGCGTGTCGGTACAGAATATACAAGCTGACTCCTGATAGACGAGTGACTTTTGTGACGCATATTATAAAGTTTTTTTGTATACAAAATGTCTGATGCGAGTTGATCTTGAAATGTATGAATCAAATCAAATCAAAATCGATATAAATATTGTTATTTGTACAACCGCCATGAGCATATCCTCACTGTAATATTTTCATTTAGTCGTACATGTACATGTGCACATACAGTAACATAGCTCGCCCGCAGGCGCGCCTGCTCTGCGAGGCGCTACCGTACAACGATCATAATTACACTTATTCTAATTATTGACGACAGCTTTTACTTTATTATGGCGCAGCGGAAGACAATATAGATGTGTCGGCGTAGTTCCACGATCACATGCAAATCGTTAAATTCCATTGTGTAAATGAAGACTTCCTCGTGCGAACAACGCTGGCACAGACTATATGACGTCATCGTGCACGAACTAACTGCACCGTGCACGGAGCCGCGTGCACGGTGCGTGTAAATATTGTAACATATAGTGAGTTGTATAGTGAGTGGTGGGGCGCTTCCTCACGTACTATGCGATCAAAATAAGAATAGGACTGACCTTGAGCCATATTGTGACGTTTTGCATTGAAAATTCAGCTGTTTTGTATTAAAAAAATATTACAATAGCAATCAAAGACTTAAATATAGTGAAAATAAAAAATATATTGTATTGCAAATTAATTTTCTTTGTAAGACTTACTTTTCAAGTGATAGTTGACAGTTCGAGGTCATTGACGTTCCTCTTCTTATCGCGACCGCATATTACTATAATGACTACTAGATACCTACCACGTAGCGGCATCGAGTCGCTGAGCGCGGACTGCCCGCGCAGGCGGCACGACGCCGAGTCTAGAGTATTTATTCATTATTGTATCCTCACTCACCTGTCCACGTTTATTTACTTTATTTCATCAAAATATATAAAAGTACGGCAGTATTTAGGTACAGTTCGCGTCGTGTAAGTTTCCATAATACTCTGAAACCAGACTTTTCGAATGGCCGCGCAGGTACCATCGCGAAAAATATTTCAAGTGTAAAAAGATATCGAAAATTTCACTTGATATTTTATTTTCGATGTCATTGTAAAAGACAGCCTATTATTTCAAAATTATTAAGGGTATGCCAGACGAACAGACAGACAAACAGACATGACGAAACTATAAGGGTTCCTAGACTACGGAACCCGGAATATAGAGCCTATAATAATAATAATATGATTAATAAATTTTGATAATGCAATATCCCCCTGACAAACAACGCTATTGCCTGCCCCTTGCCCCGCTACCCGCGCATGCGCGATGCTTTTTTAATCGCAATATTGCTGCTGTGCTGTCATTCGTATCCTATTTCAGAGCGGCAAACTTGCATGACGCGAACTGTACAGGTAGGAACACCATAATTATTTTTAAACACAGTAAGCGTTTTATTTATTTGAACTCTGAACATTGTTATAGGTACTGGCGTCAGTTATTAGCACAGATCGCGCATGTAAATTTTCGGCCCAATAGATAGTTGACAAATGAACAATAGAGAATAGTCCAATAGACGATGAGCATCGACTGACAAACCAATCGCGTGCAGCGTCGGCGCCCCCCGCCTTCTTCATTTCGCCAAAGAGACCGAAAAATCAGCTAATGCGCAGGTGACGTTTGTGCTTATAACTGGTGCCGCTAATACCTACATAAAACCTACATCATATTATTTTTACATGCACGCAGTAAGCGTTTTATATAATTGAACTGTCAACATAGTTACCTGCTACTTCGCTATCGCATTCCAAATTCAATTGTTCTGTTGATTTTATTTTGTTCTATTATTATTATTCGTAAATGAAACATTACATTACTACAAAGTGAGACCTGCATTAGGTATTCGTCGTACGAAGACTGCTGACACGTACGCATAGGATATCCTGCATTTCACCACTTCATTATAATATTATTACGATACAAATTATGCAGTATGTCAAATTACTTAGCTAACATATAAATTATAGTCGTTAGCGCAATCTGGCCGCAGGCGCGGCCCCAGGGGGGGGGGGGGGCACGGGGGTCATGACCCCCCCAAAATCGTACAAAAATGCGCCAAACACGGTAATTCACGGTATATCACGTCGGCATTAATCGGTATGACCCTCCCTAAAGTCTTCAGCTGCGGTGTGACCCCCCCCAAAATCGTCGGCTGGGACCGCGCCTGTCTGGCCGCGCCTGTCTGGCCGCGCTGCGAAGTAGTTTGTCGGTAACGGAGCATTTAACATTTATTTATTTTTATGTAAACGTTTTTGGTGATAGATAATTTTTATTTTTATAGTAACTTGGTTAAGTTGACGTTAGTAGGAAGCTGGGGATGGCGGGTGTTCTCGTCACTTGATAAAGGCGCGCGAGGCGGCTCTGGGACAGTAAAGGTCCTCACATAACTGCACCGCTCTAGCACAGCAAAAAACTTGTCATTTAAATAAGAGTTCTAAGTCCTGTGTTGTACAATACATTTTTAATGTTAAAATAGATTAACCACAACGGCCCGGGGCATTATAAAATGTATTGTGCGGCACACGATTTAAAGCCCTAATTTAAATGACAAGTTATTAGCTGTGATGGAGCGGTTATGAGTGATGACTGGCATAACGTCGTTAGCCCGCATACTTATGTTCACCGTACCATTTATTATGAGAAATCCTGAGCCGCCCCGTGCTCCGGCGAGCGACGAGCCAGAGGCCGGCGCCCACTGGCGAGCGACACGGGAAAGGTTTCTTTTAAGCTAAATTTATTTTGAATCTTATTTTAATAGCGTTAGCGCTTGTACTTCAACGAGCAGCGGCATGCTGAAACTTCCCGAGATGTTTCAAGTCTTGTGACCAATGTAACGAAAATATGAGGGATAGGGGTATAGGGGTATTAAAATAAGATTCCATATAAGTTATTCAACAAATCTTTTGCCGTGTCATGCCACCAGTGGGGGCCAGGTGGTAAGCATGTTTATTTTTAGAGTTTATTTTTATCATCAAAACGTAAGTTTGTTGCGAATTATATTATTAAGATTACTGCGGGCACACAAGCCTGCATCAGAATAACGACTATGTTTAGTGAAGTTCAGCCCAACTTCCATGATACACAGAGCAGAGATAAATACACGTTACTTAGTACGTGCTGGCTAAGCAGTATCGTTGTCACTGTCGCGCAACTTGCAAGACAGAGACGGGAACACAGCTTAACCAAAGCACGTGCTAAGTACCTTTATTTATCTTGGCTTTAGTGTTGACAAGCCGCTCCGGAGGAGGGCACTAGCGCGGACTGTCCACCAGTGGCGAAGGGTCCCTACCCTACAATAGGATTCCTACCGGCTTTGAAAAATAGCACAGACAGTATTGCCTACTATTGTCAAATATTTATAATTAGCTTTTCGTGGCCAGGTAAGCATTTGTAGCTCCGGCTTATCTCTTACAAAAATTGACCTTTTGCCACTGCTGTCCACACGCTGCACGTTGTATGTAATGTTGATATTCCGCTTCGGGCCCGAGGGCGGCGCGACGCGGCCACGCGGCCGCTCCTCGGTCCATTGAAGATTTGTATAATAATAGAATTTTGTTTTTAGATAATAAAATTATTGATATAAATATACAAAATTATATTTGCTACTGTTTTATTTTATTTAACTCCAGCCACCCTCTTATACTATGATCAACTTTACATGGACCAATTTTGGGTCCTATAAAAATACAAAGTTTACAAATAAAATTATAATCTCAATCACACGGGTCGTAACACTCGTTACCGCATTTTGTCGCCGGCTCGTGGAAGATCGTGCTCCGGGCATTTTTTGTGTTGCGGAATGTGTCACGCACGAGGGTTGACCAGCGTGTGTGACTCCATTTCACATTTTCATACCAACAAACACCATCAACTGAGTTTCTTAGCGACGATGCACACGTTCTCCAGGGACACGGCGGTGGGCACGTAGTAGCACAGGCGGGCGTCGAACCCCCGGTCGCGCAGGTGCAGCGCGCGCGCCCAGTCCAGCAGCTGCTTGGCGCGGCGGCCCACTTGCGAGCGGTAGTCCTGCGTTAGCTCTGAGCGATCAACTTGTTTGTCTGTCATTGTGTAAGGTTCTCCATTACCATTGGTTGATTCGTAATCTTGTTTGGTCGGGGCGTCTTGATTCTGATTGGTCGCGTCCTTGTCTTGTTGGTCGTCGTTCAGTTGCTTGCGCGTGTCTCGGCTGCGGCCGTCGCCGCACGTCGCCCACGACACGATGCCCAACATCACGTTAAACTCTTCACCATTTATGCCCAGCTCCTAGAAATATGCACACAATTTGCCAATGATGTATGGTAGCCATGGTAGGTAGGTCGAATGCATACTCATGTGGTTTGGTGTTAAATTGCAATACACATTGCACTAGCGCGGCCAGGGTAGGGCCTTTTCATTGTCATGCGTGTTTGCGCCCGCGTGCGGGCCAGGCACGCATGCTTGTTGCGGGCCGGATTCAGAGCAGATATTTTGAGCAGAGTGCCCGCGTGCGTGTGGCGCGCATGACAATAAAAACATGTATGATACGATAGGTTGCGGGCAGCACGCATGCGTGCCTGGCCCGCACGCGGGCGCAAACACGCATGACAAGGAAAAGGCCCTTATGGCCGTATCGCTGTATATAGGGTGCTATTCCCAGACTCCTTATTCAAAAAACATAGGTTACAGCTGCCCAAACAGTATGCAATAAAGAACAGTGGTGTACTGGGATATTTTTTGTTGATTTTGAAAGGGAATAGATTGCGGTTTATTATAGAATAATATGACGTCAGCCAAACAGCTGATGCGGCTACGCTAGTATACTCTTTTGATATGTTAATTTTAAAATGAAATTTGGCCATCGTGATGGTCGTGATCGTGGGAGGTGTGTCTGTGTACCTGCAGGCGGTCATTAGCGACGAAGGCGGCGCGCTCGCAGCGGTGGTGGCAGCACGTGGCCAGCACCGCGCCGCGCGTCTTGTGCAGCACGCCGTCCGCTGTGATGCAGCGCAGCGCGTAATCTTAAACGAGACGTTCACTTTCAAGTTTTAAACCGACCACCTATCTACCTAATGAAATATTATTTGAGTTTTCTCGGTTCCAAGAGCAGGTTACATTGGTCAGTCTCACAAGTAGCATTGCCGAACTATCTATCGATAGTTCGACTATCGATAGTTTTCATCTAAAACAGGTCATACCTACTATCGATAGTATCGACACTTTCAAAGTTCTGAAAAATAATATTATCGATTGTTTTAGACTATCGATAGTATTGCTTCATAAGCTATCGATAGTATTGCCTCCATCAATAGTATTGTCACAATTCGAACTACTCGATATTCTTGCTATCAGGCAGCTATCAATAGTCACTACTCACCGGTGGCTACGCCGCACAGGTGCTTGGCCAGGCCGACGACCGCCGTGCACTCGGCGACCAGCGGCACTCGCTGCAGCGCCAGGTGGCGCAGGTCGGCGCGCACGCGCACGGCCGCGCCGCGCAGGCGGCCGTCGCGCTTGTGGCGCAGCGCGGCGCGGTCCACCAGCAGTGCGCCGCCGCTGTCGGCTCCCCACGCGCTGCGAGCGTAGTACGACACGTGCCCTGACAACCATACTCTACTACAGCTATGCGCTCATGTGTCATCTACAAGATCAAAAATTTACATGACCCATGACATTAGACAAGAGACTATCAAAACAAGAGGTACCATATATCTTACACATTTTTTTGGTCTATATCGACATAGACCGAAAAAATGTGTAAGATATATGGTACCACGTGGAGACAAGTCTGATCCATCATTTGTGCCATACAAAATTTTAATAAATGATGGTTGATATTAAAGCCTAGCAGACAGGGATGTAATTGTGTGCCCCATTACACCACCTATGAATAATTTACAGCATAAAAGGCTAAGGAGGAGACATTTAATACACACTACATCTCTGCAACTCTCCCACTTGTGTGTTAACAGTGGCAAACCCAACAACAGGGAGGTAAAAAAGTCTTAACAGATTTCAGTTTAAATGATTGATTTTGTGTTTTGATTCTGAACTTTAATTCCAACCCCATACACAATATCTGGATGGGTCCTCAGCCTCCCCCAAAAATAATGTCTAGATCTTCTGCTGGGTATTAACTTTCACTAGTGTTCTTTAAAGCATATAAAATTACATAAATGTAGACTACTAAGTTCTTAAAATGAAATTCTCTAAAAACAAATAATTTTGTTAAACACTTTTGTTAAACAAAAAAACTTAACATTACCTTTCCCCGCTCCCAGCTCCACGTAGCAGGTGTTGTGTCCGACCAGCCCCTCCTGCTCCGTCAGCCACAGTAGGCTGGACACCTGCCGCAGGTGGCGCAGGGAGCTCTCAGTCCGGTCACACTCTGAGAACTCCTGCATCACTGTGGCGTGGATGGGGTACTCGGGGGCAGTGGTTATGTTGTCCTTCACATGTTCTGTGTAATCATGTAATCTAAATTCACACATATTTGAACTACATTCACACATATTGAACTACAGTTAAATTTTATATAAAATATTATGCAGCTTTCAAATAGACTGCATGAAAAACTTACTATCATATAAAAAGTTAATTTTGTCTATGACTTGCATGACTGTATCCCAAGATATTTGACTCAGTGGCTTCCGAAGGCTGGACTCTACCTCTGTGGGTGCATTGATGTTAGGCACAATGTACGGCGGCTGCTCGGTCGCGCGCGCGTTGCAGATCGACAGGTGCTTCTCCAGTTTACTAATGTAAACAGTGCTAAAACAAAAGACCACTGAGTGTTAGGCAATACTGCCAGTGGCAATAGAACATGTGATAGAATAGGTACAAGTATATTCTACTCACTGTTTGGGATCGTTGGGGCATGGTATTCGTGTATCGTCCTAAAACAAAATAAGACAATCAGAAGAGTGTACCAACTAGGAATGAATATAACTTGATTGATAATTACAATTACCCTGTGTGTACAATTGTATGTAATGCTTATAGCATGTGGGTTGGAAATATATTATGAAAGCTGATGATGGTCGTACGTACCTGGCCATCAGCGGTCTTCGGCTGAGGCTCATGTTCACCGCAGTACTGCCGGCCTGGTCGGACTGTCATTCGACACAGTCGCTTTTTCCTCACCACAAAATATTGGCATTGAGGCTCAATTGTGCCGTAAGACAATTGTGAGAGGGAATCCGTCATTTTTTTATTTACAAATAGTAAAACCAATACTGAATGAATATCCTTTGAGGTTATGTGACGTTGACTTGATTGACGTTTGTGTGATTGACATAACGGTTAATACATTGCCATTATTTAAACTTAAAGTGAAATCAAGAGAAAAAAATACAATGTAAAAAATAAAAAAAATATTTCCATGACAGCAATATGTAATAGATCGAATAATATGTAATAAATAACACCTAAAATAAATTCGGATTAAAATTAATGTGATATTCATGGCCATGTAGTTCTACCTACGCCCAGCCAGCCTACAGTGACATTATTTTTATTTTTCAATATGGCCATTGTAGTGGTTTGGACGTCAACAAGATTTTAGGTTAGGCGTCGCATCATATTGGTTTCGTTTTGTTTTTCTTTCACATAATATTATGTAGTGCTGGTGGTGCACAATGAGTTCGCCCAGTAGAGACAACGAGGAACCGTCGTCGAGCACGGCGCCGGCGGACGAGGGCCCGGGCGCGAGCGGCGCCGCGCCGAGCGCCCGGCCGCCCGCCAAGCGCAGGCTCTCCAGCACCGTCATCGAGATCTCGGACACGGAAAGCGACGACTCGGACGTGTGCGCCGTCAACTCCTACCAGGCCTCCGCTGACGAGGTCAAGAGGATCCGCGGAGGTCAGCACTCACACATTTTAGTTCGCACCAGTTTGCGCGGGAAACTTGAATTATGAATAGCTCTATGTGATGCACACAAACTTGGTAATGGGTTCTGTATTGTATTGTACATGATCGTGGATCAAATGTCGTTATTTCATATAACATCCCATGGAGACTGTTATTTGTTTATTTTGTATGTCCACTGCTGGATAGATATTCCACCAGTTCACTAAGTTGATTGGTAAATAGCTCAAGAACAGCAACACCCTCGCAACACCATTTTACTGTGTGATGTTCAATTAAATAATACAAACTGTCTAATTTGTCAAGTGTTAAAAGCTTATAAATACAAAATAGATTTTGTATTTATAAGCTTTTAACACTTGACAAATTAGACAGTTTGTATAGAGACAGAGACAGACAGAGTATAGTAAAATAAATGAAGTTTGTCAGATCTGCTTTATGGTAAATTGATCCTGTTGCACCATTTGCTTCTTACAACTCAGTTTTATCAACATAAAATATGTTAGTGGAAAAATTCTAATATACATAGGTACTATTTGTAAGTGAGCAAATAATATAGTTGTTATAAATAGGAGTACTGTATTTATTTCCAGAGGACTACTCCTCGTCCTCCTCGTCGTCAGAGTACAGCTCTGACTCGGAGGCGTCCTGGGAAGATGACTCCATCCTGGTGGAGGACCACAAGTCTACTGTGAAGGCAGTGAAGGCGCAGCTCAATCCTCGCGCCAACAGGATGGACGACCCACAGTTTAACCCTAACATTAAGGTAATTTGATATAAAAAGTTATGTTACAAAAAAAAACATGACAACACAATGATACAACATGTCCTTTTTTGTTGAAATCCTATAAACGCCTTGTGAAGTGCACTAACAGAAACAAGTGAAAGAATGAAAAAGAAAACACTAACAAAACATTTTCTTCACAGTCACAAGATTTAATAGACAGACTACAGTCACACTGGAAAGATCAAAAGGACTTGAAGAGTCCAGAAGTGACCCTGACGTGTGAGCCGTTCAGACTGTGCCTGCTGCACGACTTCCTGGCCAATCCTGAGATGATCAACAACATCGTGGATGACATGAACACGCTCGACTGGTCGCGGAAGAAGATGGACCTGTTTGAGTTCCACCAGACGGCTGACCTGGCCAGTCTCACCTGGCAGCGAAGTATCAGAGGCATATATGAGTTGCTCAAGACTGAGGTTATGAGCTGGGTAAGGGTCCAAGTTGATCAATTTTGAAGCACAGTGCCCTTCATGCAGTGCCGTAACTAGCCTTCTACCTTTCGTATAGGGCGTGTTCATACCCGTATTACGCGATAAATAATAGGCATGCTATGCTACTAACTACCATGCATGACCCAAAACTTGGTCTAGGGCCCCAAGTCTGCTATTGCAATTGTGTAAAAATGGTGTCGTAATGTCATAACAGTCAAAACTTTCGTTCATTGGCTTAGAGTAAGACTATCTCTTTCAGGCGCGTGCATTGCATATAGGCAAGTAGGCAGTGACTATCTCTTAAAGTTCAATAAAACCATTTTAACTATTACTACATCAATATACATCATTATATATCAATAATTAGTCATGATTGATATATTTTATTTATGTAGTAACAGTTAAAATAGTTATATTGAATTATATGAGGTAGGCACTACCTACTTGCCTGTATGCACTGCACGCCACTGATCTCTTTGGTCATTGGTCAAAACGATGTCATTATGAGACCATTATGATTATGACAATTGCAGAGTAGACTTGGGGCCCTTGTCTGGTTGTTTCTGCACCCTATGGCTGGGCAACACTGGCATCGCCCTAGTTACAGCACTGTCTTCATGGGATATAATATGATGCAGAACCAAAGCGTTATTGTAGACATGTGTCGATGATACATTAGGTGTCTACGGTGACGGGCCTGTCGCTGCGCTCGGTGTCGGCGTCGTGCTCGCTGTACGGGCCGGCGGACCACCTGCTGCCGCACGACGACCTGCTGGCGGACCGCCGCGTGGCCTTCATCCTGTACCTGGCGCCGTGGCGGCCGCGGCAGAGGGCCGCGCCGCAGGACCCCGTGGAGAACGGCGCCGGGGAACACTATGAGGTAGGACCGTTCACTATTTGTGGGCATTTATTTGAAGTAACATAGATTGATTTTAGATCCAATCGATTGTGGCAAGGCAAAAATATGATTTGATGTTAATTTCTGTGGTCACTGGTCAAATAATGATAACTCAAAAATTATGGTATTTTTGTTAAAAGTGCAAGCATGCTATGTCCGACTCAAGGAATTATTATGTACTTATAAAAAACCATAATTTTGGAGTTATAATTATTTGACCAGTGACCACAGATTTCAATCAAAGGGTACTGATTATGTAATTGGTAGATCGCATAGAGTCTAGTTAGTAAACAGTAGATCGTGGGTCGAATCAAGTAGGCCACCTCTGCTCTATAACATTTGATTGTGATTGTTTACTAGAAAGTGAATGTATGGGCACTAACTCCATACACAGATGTATTATGTTGATGGACGGATCACTCGGGGTGTGTACAGGAAATAAAATCACTGTTTTGTGTCTGGTAATGATTGACAGTTTATTAGTAAAACATTAACTTTTATAATGCACTAGCTTTTGCCCGCGTCTTCGTCCGCGTTTCCGTCGTTTTTCGTAAAAAAGTAGCGTTTCTATACAATTTATATGACTCTTTTTTTATTGAATAGGTAATAATGTTAACTTTTTTTAATTAGGGATGAGTGAGAGTATTATAAACGTAAGAGTAAACTAATACAATCAGAAAGCTCCGAACTGCTAAGCTATCGGGAGTTACACGTGTTATTGTGAGTCAACCATAAAAGATAGACATATGCTGTTGTGAGATATTTTTTAGATAATTTTATGTAGAACATTTCCGTCATACATGATTTCTATGTAGCTTTAACCATTAAGACTGCACACGCGACGGAAGCTTAAAAAATGGAGTAACCTCTCTCCCGTTTTCCCAACATTTCCATTCACTGCTCTGCTCCTAATGATTGTAGCGTGATGAAAAGTATACTATAACCTGCCCAGGAGTATGAAGAATAATTGTACCCAGTTTCGTTAAAATCCGTCGAGTAGTTTTTGTTTCTATAAGGAACATACAGACAGACAGACAAAAATTTTACTGATTGCATTTTTGGCATCTGCCCTGATAGTTATTTTGAAAATATATTTCATGTACAGAATTGACCTCTTTACAGATTTATTATAAGTATAGACAAAGTAGGTTACTTGTGGTAGACGCGGTCGTCTAGTCAGCGAATGTACACAAGCAATCGGCGAGTTAGCAAATGTTTGTGCAGATAAAAACTAAAACATTACATATTATGTGGCCATGCTCATACAGTGAATGTAATTGGTCACAATAAGATAGTAAGATATGCAGCCGACGATTTTTTGTCATACTGCAGCTCAAGCCTGGTCATACCGATTAATACCGAGAATTACCGTGTTTGGCGCATTTTTGTACTATTTGGGGCGAGGGGGGGTCATGCCCCCCCTCCCCCGGCGTGGCCTGAGGCTCTGCTCGGCGCAGGGCGGGTGGGCGGGCTGGGCGGGCGACATGGGCGGCGCGCTGCAGCTGCTGGCGCGCGACGCGGCCGGCCAGCCCACGTGCGTCGCGCACTCCGTCTACCCAAGGAACAATATGCTCGCCTTCTTCAAGGTCGGCGCTGAATCCTTCCACCAGGTATGCACGTCATATTTATTGTTAGGGTTCCGTACCAAAATGGTAAAAAAGGAACCCTTATGGTGCGACTTCGTCTGTCTGTCTGTCATATTGTGTTATTTCAGCAACTACTAATGCTATCGACTTGAAATTTGGAACAGTTATAAAAAATGCTTGTCTAACTATATTGCAAATGAAAAATGTCAAAACATATTTTTATTTTTATTGCAAAAGGGACCGGAGTGGGGGTCCAAAATTTCAAAGTGGGGTTACTAGGTCAAGTGACATATCATATGAAAGGGCTTAATCTGCACATTTCAAAATATATTTTTATTTAATTTTATGTTTCACAGTTTTCGACATATGATGAAAAATGTCTGAAAAAATACCATTCCCCCCCCTTATCTCCGAAGTTTGCAGAGCAAAAAATCTGAAATAATTACGGTTGATAGGAATTTACCTATATATTGCACCAAAAATATAACGATGTTCCTAACTGGCATAGTTTTTTTCAAAATAATCAAAATTCCTTCAAAAACAAACTTAGTTATGCGGTCCGGTTTTCTTAACTTTTATACGTCCAAGGATGGTACGGAACCCTCAGTGGGCAAGTACGACTCGCACTTGGCCGGTTTTTTTACCCTTGTGACACTCGAATCTCGATTAAACTGCCGGCTTAACATGACCAGTATTCTATCTTTATTCTACTAAAGAATAGACAAAGTTCTTTCTATCCAATTCGTTATCTCTACTGCTCGAGTACACGGCGACTCGTACTTGACGTACCAGACTTTTGTCTACTGAATAATAGAAACATTTCTTCTCTTCATTGTATGCATAAAACGGTAGAAATCGTTCTTGTCTATTCTTCCTTAGACAAAACCCGTTTCTATCGTGGTCATGCTAAAGGTGCTGAAGAAGCATAGCTAGCTTGCTCCCGATACTGTCGAGTTATTCGAATAAGGCGAATCACACACCGCCCCGCGCTACCCTGCGGGGTGCGTGGCGACGGAACAAAAGCCACGCACGTGATTATTCAGTGTGTTGTACTACGCGTGTTTTCTATACTAATACAGGTACTTGCAAACAACGTAAGATCACGCACTCCCGCACTACGCTGCGTGATGCGGTGCAGTGTGCGAATCGCCTAACAGTTACATCGACACCGATTCGATTTTTAAGATGTCGGGAGCGGCGAGGCTGCAGTTGCAATGTAACACAATATTACCAATGTTGGTTGCGTCAGGTGGAGGAGGTGGTGTCGCTGGAGCTGCCGCGGCTGTCCATCAACGGCTGGTTCCACGGGCCGCCGCCCGAAGACGAGCCGACCGCGCCCGAAGAGCCCGAAGCCACCGAGGCCGACACGCCCGCGCCGCTGCGACCGCACCACGACATTGTACGTACTGACACACACTGTGTACACTCTGTATTATTATACCATCCGATAGTGTCTCTAATAAGGATCATATTTTGGGGAAGCAATTATAATTTATATGTATACGGCAAACTAAAGAAAAGTGTTGATTTTTAACAAAATACTATTTTATTTTTTTACGGTATTGTATGAATATTTGAAAAATTCACCGTGTATATTGTCTACTAGCTTTTGCCTGCGGCTTCGCTTGCTTTGGATTTCACCCTCTTGGGGACGGAATTTTCAAAAATCCTTTCTTATTGGATGCCATCATCATTAATCAATCAATTAATCATTTATTTTTGTAGAACATAGGTAGTACAGAGATGTTTACATAATAATTTATAAGATCACTATGTTTCGCCGGTAGGCATACAAAATATTTTATCATAATTATTATTTGAATTATTATAACATTTCTAAAGTATTATAATTAGGCAAAGTACAATGTCAATAAATTAAACACCAAATAAATCAAACTATATCATTATAAGGAATACATACTTCAAATTTCACGTTTCTACGACTAGCGGTTTAGGCTGTGCGTTGATCCATCAGTCAGTCAGGACAAAGCATTTTATATAATTATAGTGATTATGTGGTAGTGGTTGACATATAGTTTCTGTCGCAGGTGTTGCTGAACCAGTGGGTGGAGGCGACGTACATGTCGCCGCGCTCGCGCATTCAGATCCAGGCGCAGATGGAGCGCGACAGCGAGGTGTGCCTGCACCGCCTGCTGCTGCCCGACCGCCTGCACGCGCTCGCGGCCGCGCTGGCCGACCCCGCGCTGCCCTGGGCGGCCGCCGGGCCCGCCCACCGCCGGCACTACGAGCGCGTGCCGCCCGCGTGGCTGGCCAGCGCGCCGGCCGCGCACCCCGTGCGAGCCGCTGTCGGCCTGTTCTCCAGCGCGGCCTTCGTGCGCCTGCTGGCGGACTGCACGGACCTGGCGCTGGCGGGCTACGCCGGCCTGGAGCTGCAGCGCTGGACGCCGGGCGCCTACAGCCTGCTGCCGCCGCGCGCCGCGTACGCCGCGCCGCGCCTGCACGCGCTGCTGCACGTGGGCGGCGCCGCGCGGCCGTGCGGCGGGACGGCGCAGTTCGTGGCGCCGGACGACTGCGCGCGCGACGCCGCGCTGGTGAGCGTGCCGCCGGCGCACAACGCGCTGTCGCTGGTGTACTGCGACGCGGGCGCCGCCGCCTTCACCAAGTACGTGAGCCGCATGTCGCGCCCCGAGGCCGGCCGGTTCTACGTGCTCGCATGCACCTACCACGAGTGAGCGCACGCTAGCGCACCTCACTCTACGTCGCGTCGTCTGGCAATGTCTACTTTTTAGGGTTTCGTACCCAAAGGGTAAAAACGGAACCCTATTACTGAGACTTCTCTGCCTGTCTGTGTGTCTCCAGGCTGTATCTCATGAACCGTAAGAACTAGACAATTGACATTTTCACAGATAATGTATTTCTGTTGCCGCTATAACAACAAATACTAAAAACTGAATAAAATAAATATTTAAGGGGGGCTCCCATATAACAAACGTGATTTATTTACTGTTTTTTTCTCGCTCTTAATAATGGTTATAATATAGTGTCTAATGTTGTATAGTTAATTGTACGGAACCTTTCGTGCGCAAGTCCGACTCGGCCGGTTTTTTTATTATATATTATTTTCTTACGACTCCTCCAAACAGCTGTCCGTCTATTAGGAAGTGAAAATGGTATCGCTGCGTCACGTCTCGCCGGAGCTCCTCGTTTGACTAGCATCGATACGGTCCAACTAGAAGGATTTTACAAACGAAATAGTAATGTTCGTGGATGACTCACTATTTATGTGAACTTCGTATGAAATGTATCTAACGACGGACAACATTAACTAGATACAAAGTTTGGTTACTGACAAATTGTAATTGATCCACTTAGCTATGTTCCGCAGCTATGTTTTTGTGGCGCGCGGTATGTCACTTGCTATGATTTTTTTTATTTAATTTTAATGAACATCGAAATTTACTGAATGTACATATTATTAAATATTTTTTTACGGTGTGAAATTAAATCGGGTTTATGTGTATCGAAATAAAGAGCAATTAACATTATCTTCATATTGTATTCAAAAGTTTCCAATGGCAATGCGCAGGCGACGCTACTATACGGTAATTAGTAATGACTACTGCATCTACACAAGCGGCACTGCGCAGTGCAGGCGCGCTCGAGGCGCGCGGCCGAGCGGTCGCCGCCGGTACTTACAAACGGATGATAATAATAATTAATATATTTTTGTAATTCATTCGTCACATGTTTGTACACAATCAATGGAACTTTCGAGACGCTAGACTTGTAACAAATAATAAATGTGTGCGTGTATGAAATGTGTTCATGTTCAGTTGATGTAAGGTTACAATTATTTTGAGTAATTTTAAAGTGATAAGGTAATGATAACATTGTGTTAGTTACTTTTTGTACATAATAGACATATTGAATAAACTTAAGAGTTCCAATTTATTTGTTTTGTTGGCAGTTTTTCCCTGACCCTAGAGCAACGGTCGGCAACACGCGGCCCGCGGGCCGCATTTGGCCCGCAGGCCGCAGCTTGCCAACCGCGTAGTTCCTTCTTGCGGTATCAAACACCTCTATATACAACATTACAGTAACGTCATTGGATTAGCGTCCAATGACGTTACTGTAATGTTGTATATAAAACGGTGCCGTCACACAGCGGTCGTAATGTAGCCATTACGACCGCTGTGTGACGGCACCGTTTTCTAGAAAACCGTAGGTTTAAAGGTTGCCGACCTTTGCCCTAGAGCCTTGACCTGACTCCTAAAGTCAGGTGTAACAGTAAAAAATCCGATCACAAATAAGCACAAAACTAAAGGACAGACGCCTTCGTAGTGAAGACAAATGTGTGATTATCTGACGTTTATGATCAGGAATGGATACAGCGGTGACGCCTCGTCAGTGAGGCAATCTGGGGACACGTGTGTGTGTGTGACCATGGACGATTAGAGCAAAAATAATAATAAAAAAATATAGACCTACCTACTTATGGCATAACCAACGCCAATGAGTTCATTTTCTTATTTAAAAAAAATATTTTTTAAATGGATGTGACTCGCACAAAATGGATTTCAAATCCTAAGTATTTTGTTTGCATGACGATTCTTTTAGGCACTTTTTATCTTATTATTTTATCTAAACTATAAATTCTTAAAAAAGTTATATATACAATGGCTCTCTTTTAGGGTTCCGTACCTCAAATGAAAAACGGAACCCTTTTGATAATTGTGTATTCCAGCCGATCTAATCGTGGCTGTGCCGGGACCGGGACCCACACGCTAAGCCGGGACTCACACGCTGAGCCGGCCACAAAAAATAAATTATACCTAGGTACATACCTACCTAAGTCGTGAAATAATGTGTGGTACAATTTTTTCTCTTTCTCGTACCAAAAGAGAAATGTACAGTCTGCAATATATAACCATGATCTTTTTCGTGTCGTGGCCGGGCCACGTAGCACTGCATGTACCTACATGGCGAAACGGCTAGGTACTGGTTCAGGTAAGTACATACTATGAACTCGAGCTATCATGCTATAACTACATAAAGGTGCCCATATACAAGGCGATTATCGTAACGACCATATCGTATCGACGATCCCACTTATCGTCGATCGCATCGGTCGTATACGGTATACATGACGGACGCAATGTGATCGAATGGTGTAGTTGCTGTTGTTGCGATCTTCGATCGATCGTTGGACTAGAAGATTGCATATGTAAGTAGGTATGCTATCGCCACACGTAGGTACAATCCGTCGTTAGATGATAAAATCGAACGAGTCGTTGCGATTATCGCCTCATGTATGGGCATCTTAACAGCTTAATACGTATAGTCTATGGCTTAATACGTGTACCCGGTAAACACGTTAGTGTGCGTCTCACTGAATGGCGAGCGCAGGTCAATAGCGCGCTGATCCGCGGATATTGAAGTCCAACTAATATCTATACGTATGTAATGTACTCGAGCTTCACCTCGCCGACGTAATCCGTGTTCGGGCTCGGCGGCTACTCGCCTTACTTCATATTTCTTAGTTAATTTATTACACACACAGTCTGCGAGCCGAAATTAACTTGGATTTATGATCGTCGCAAGAGGCAGCGACTGGACACTCCCCCGGGGAGTACTTAGGTACGTTTGTATTATAACGTCAGTTTATGAACCAAGTAATTTAGTTTTGTGCGGTGGCATGTGTCTTGATGACGGTGGTAACTGTTACTCGGGCTCGTGTATTTATGAGGTCTCCTCAATTTACGAGGTCAAGAGGCTTGCCACCAGCGTGCGCTACTGTGCTAAACAGCATCATGTCGTATCCACTGCTTTTACATAAACTAAGAATAACGTTGTGTAGGTATAAGTAATTTCAATTGAGAGGAAAAGTATTCCAGCTTGTTTGAAGATATTTCAAGTGCGGTTGTATTGCGTCACGTCCGGGGGTCTCCGGGGAGCCAATCAGCACTGGCGACGACACGGCGACGCGCGACGTGACGACACCGACGCGGGCACGTGACGACCACGCGGGACGCTGCCGCGGAATTACATCACACTTTCATATTGTTATATTGCACTAACAACTTTTTGATTATTGTCCGCACATGTATTGCAGCGGCTTTAAAGCTCAGCTCGCCTTCAAAATAGGTACGTTAATTACGTAAGACTTTTTGACATCTTGTACCTACCCTACCTACCTACCTAATTAGAACATCTTTATTTTAGAGAATGTTTAAAGTCCATACAGTTGGGTCTCTTATGAATTTGATAAGTTTGCTGAGGATCTGATCTCATCAGCGTGAGTCGGCTGCTCTCAAAGAGCGACCCTCTAATAGAGCGTTACGACGGACCACAGCCGCGGGCGGGCCATGAAGTCAGAGGTTAGAGATTGTCCGGCTACGGTGGTCTCAACCGGTTACCGTAATTCAACTGAAGCGAGTTTTGTTATTTTCTTGTTTAACATTATATTTTTGTGAATACTTGAAGAGGGTACACGAATAATGTTAGATACAAGTTTGCATTAAAATCCGTTAGTAAAGTGCGTCACACACCTGGACCATGGCCATTCACGTCTGGTTTAGATCTGTCTTAAGTTTTGTGATTCCGTATGTTTGATTCAGGCACGTCCCTTCCATACTTTATACAAATTAATGTGGTTTTCTAATGAAATGTAAAATGATCACTGAGTTCGCGCGCGTCGCGGCCCCGCACTGAAACGTATCATAGTTGATAGTAAGTTATTTACTCGGACATTAATCAACCTTCGCCAGTTTCTTCAAAGACCTTTAAAAACTCGTTCACATTTAATAAAAATATTATAAAGTTTCAAATTATTTTGCCTTTTTGTGCAAAAATCATGTTATTTTCTTGGACGGACACAAACATGACGTGTATAACATACACATAACTTTATAGAGGTTTATGATTTAAATGGTAGCTGTTGAGCTAACTGACTGATGACTGATGAACTTCATGTAGGTAGGCAGGGCCTATCTCAATATATAGGATAGTAGATTAGACAAAATTTCGCTACACCGCTACGAGTGCTACGACTCGTAGCAACTACGTAGAACTCCCAGTCTATGAAATTCGACATCATCTGCGTGGATACCAAAATAATGATGCTGAATAGACTCTTTTGTACTTATATCTTGTAAGAAATATCTTCATGATCTATTCACGTCTTCTCATGCAGAAAGTAAAAGAACAGTGTGGCCTATTTTTAAGCGGACGTAGACTGTTACTTTAAAAACATTTCTTAAGTGTATTCTAAGAAATATGATTTGCGTAACGATATGATAAAACTGTGTTATATGAACAAAGTTTTCCGCGTATTGAGAACGGCCGCTCACACGCGCGAACAACGAGCGACTCGGGAACAACGCGAAGCGCGCACTCCGCGCGCTCTACTGCACGCGCGGGACCGGCCGCGCCGCCCTACACGTCGCATAATATGATGTTAACATAATGGTATTTGAGAAGAGAGGCGATATCGAAGTAGGTAAATCAAGACGTGATGTCAATGTGAGAGAAATAATTTCTATCGAAGCGTAGGAGGTCATCCACTAGTTGCAAGTATCAAATAACAAATAAGTTAGCGCAGTCAGTAGTTCGTGCGAGTTGTCTGCGCGCCTGATCGCGACATGTTCAAATAATAAACTACCGAGTGCAGTCCATCGCTGCGTTAATAATGCAGCGCCGACGCCGCGCCGCATGGCCGGCGCACATCCCAACAAAAGTATATCACTGGAGTTCTTTAACATTTTCTTTGGAACTTGGCTCGAAGCTGCCAACTTTGAGATAGAACGTATTTCAGAGATGTTTTCAGTGTTATTTTCTATTTGCTTCGAACAAGTTTCAATAAATTTTGTCACCGTTATGAGGTCGTTTGTCAAGATTTAGTGTTTAATTAATTTTGTAGAAGTAGATCGATGGCTTCAGTTGATGAAGTGGACGCACTTGTATATTGTACGTGTCTGTCGAAAACTCTGGTTGCATGAAATGAGATTGAAAAATCCGTGACGTTATTCCTCTGTGGTGACGTTACTTTTTTGAAAGTAAATGTAAATCGCAGTAGATATCTACAGCTACTTATCGTGAATAACGTGAAGATCATTATAATATGCCAAAGCCTGTAGAAGGCCGAAGTTGTAACTGTTGTAGGTGCCTACATATATTAGGTCTTTACCTATGAAATTGCCGTTCTGCAGCACTGGCCATTTCAAATCAAAATAATTTTTGTTTGGCTAAGAATTCTAATTTCAAATTAATTTTATTTTAAAAACATGGATTTTTTTTTCCAAAAGTAGTCATTTGTTTATTGATTAGTGTTACATTTTCTTCGCATTTCAATATTTTTTGTCCTCATGGATACGTAAAAAATTCGAGTAATTATGGAATACGAGTACCGTCGTGGCAGCAACGCGGCATAAGCGGCACGCAACATCAACAACGCTTACGGAGCTAACACTACAAACCAACGCACCACCTGTTATTGGTTTGCTCGCTTCCGTTCTGGAAATTTCGACCTGAAAAATGAACCTCGCGGTCGTCCGAACACTTTGGTCGACAATGACGAATTAAATGTGATTGTGGAAGCTGATGATACACAATCTACGGCTGAATTAGCAGCAGCTTTCGACGTTAGCGTCAAAACAATATTGGTTCATTTGCGTCAAATTGGCAAGGTAAAAAAGCTTGACAAATGGGTGCCCCACGAACTCAATGATCGCCAGCGCGAAGTACGCGTCGAGACGTGCCTTGCACTGCTCAACAGACACACAAATGAAGGAATTTTGAACCGCATTGTTACCTGCGATGAGAAATGGATTCTGTTTGATAACCGCAAGCGCTCAGCAAATTGGTTGGATCCTGGTTCAGCACCTAAACAATGCCCTAAACGAAAACTTACCCCTAGAAAAGTGATGGTCACTGTTTGGTGGCCTAGCGCCGGTGTGATTCATCACAGCTTCTTACCAAACGGGGTGAGCATTACTGCAGATGTGTACTGTGAAGAACTCAACACAATGATGAAGAAGCTGGCACATCTCCAACCAGCATTGGTCAATCGCTCGTCTCCGCTGCTCCTGCACGACAACGCGCGACCTCATACTGCACAGCAGACGGTCTCCAAGTTGCATGAACTGGGGTTGGAAGCTCTCCGTTATCCGCCCTACTCACCAGACCTTGCGCCTACAGACTACTACTTTTTCCAGAATTTGGATAACTATTAGCGAGAAAAAAATTCAATACACGAGAGGCAGTACAAAATGCCTTTGAAGCTTTTGTTGCCTCCCGTCCAGCTGATTTCTTTAAGAAGGGCATCAATAAACTGCCACTGCATTGGCAAAGATGCATTGATTGCATGGGTTATTACTTCGATTAATACAAATAAAAAATACATGAAAAAAAATCGTTTAAATTTTTTCATACAAAACGGCAATTTCATAGGTAAAGACCTATTATTAAGACCTTTGACTGTACACGCAATTAAATGTTTTGATTTTGTTTTGGTCTCCATCAACTAAGGTGCACATAGTCAGAATAATAGTTGCCATCTATCCATTAGTTCATTAAATTCTTCAGTGGCACACAACACTCACGCATATCGGAATGAATCAGTAACTTTCTGTCACCGTCACCGTATGTAATGCTAAAGTTTAGCCAACCAGCAGGCGCTGCGGCGCGAACTTGCCGCCCTCGCTCGCGGCTGCGGCTGCGGCTGCACGCTGCCATCTCTACTTACCTACTTACTAACCGCCGATATCTGCTAACTAATTTTCCTGACAATTATTATGTTTGGTAAGGGGTGCGTAGGATCGTAATATCTCTCTTCTTATAGATTTTTTTGATTAGGTATATTAACGGGTGTCAGGTTACATAATTATTTTGCATAGGAATAGTAGATTGTTATACAAGGGTGGAAAGAAATCAATTCCCATACGAGGTATTTAGACGCACGAGCGAAGCGAGGGCGGCTATAGTCCGAGTGGGAATTGATGACTTTCACCCGTGTTAAACACTCTACTTTTCATTTCAAATATAAGGAAAGTAAAAAATAGTAGTTTTCTTTAACGGAATTGGGGGTCGACATTTCAGCATCGCTTGAACTCATTTTTAATCAAATAATTTCGGTACAGAGTTAGTATCCCGCCAAATTATACATAAATAGTCTTTTTTAATTTAAATTTCAAATATGGAACACACCGCCCGCGTCACCGCCGCGGGCCATCCCACTTTAATAGGTATTTTTTTTAATTCACATTGGCCGTATACACTCACAAGACCGCAGCATTTTTTTTTAAATGATATTTTTCTTAATTATGTAAAAAAAATTATAGCCGACTAAATAACCAATTTTAGTTCTATTTTAAAAATTCATTCCCGCCCTAGGGAGGGAAGCAATTACTATGAGTCTTTCCCGCCCAAGGGAGGGAAGCATCGTTTTCGACCCGCTGCTCTGATCAAACAAACACTACTTTCCGAGTATGAGAAATGAAATAGTAGATTTTTATACAAGGGTGGAAAGAAATCAATTCCCATACGAGGTATTTAGACGCACGAGCGAAGCGAGGGCGGCTATAGTCCGAGTGGGAATTGATGACTTTCACCCGTGTTAAACACTCTACTTTTCATTTCAAATATAAGGAAAGTAAAATAGTCTTTTTTAATTTAAATTTCAAATATGGAACACACCGCCCGCGTCACCGCCGCGGGCCATCCCACTTTAATAGGTATTTTTTTTAATTCACATTGGCCGTATACACTCACAAGACCGCAGCATTTTTTTTTTAATCGATATTTTTCTTAATTATGTAAAAAAAATTATAGCCGACTAAATAACCAATTTTAGTTCTATTTTAAAAATTCATTCCCGCCCTAGGGAGGGAAGCAATTACTATGAGTCTTTCCCGCCCAAGGGAGGGAAGCATCGTTTTCGACCCGCTGCTCTGATCAAACAAACACTACTTTCCGAGTATGAGAAATGAAATAGTAGATTTTTATACAAGGGTGGAAAGAAATCAATTCCCATACGAGGTATTTAGACGCACGAGCGAAGCGAGGGCGGCTATAGTCCGAGTGGGAATTGATGACTTTCACCCGTGTTAAACACTCTACTTTTCATTTCAAATATAAGGAAAGTAAAATAGTCTTTTTTAATTTAAATTTCAAATATGGAACACACCGCCCGCGTCACCGCCGCGGGCCATCCCACTTTAATAGGTATTTTTTTTAATTCACATTGGCCGTATACACTCACAAGACCGCAGCATTTTTTTTTTAATCGATATTTTTCTTAATTATGTAAAAAAAATTATAGCCGACTAAATAACCAATTTTAGTTCTATTTTTAAAATTCATTCCCGCCCTAGGGAGGGAAGCAATTACTATGAGTCTTTCCCGCCCAAGGGAGGGAAGCATCGTTTTCGACCCGCTGCTCTGATCAAACAAACACTACTTTCCGAGTATGAGAAATGAAATAGTAGATTTTTATACAAGGGTGGAAAGAAATCAATTCCCATACGAGGTATTTAGACGCACGAGCGAAGCGAGGGCGGCTATAGTCCGAGTGGGAATTGATGACTTTCACCCGTGTTAAACACTCTACTTTTCATTTCAAA
This sequence comes from Thalpophila matura, assembly GCA_948465475.1. Taxonomy (NCBI): domain Eukaryota; kingdom Metazoa; phylum Arthropoda; class Insecta; order Lepidoptera; family Noctuidae; genus Thalpophila; species Thalpophila matura. Next base: position 16,335,339 of record OX419194.1, on the reverse strand, counting down.
TATAAGGAAAGTAAAATAGTCTTTTTTAATTTAAATTTCAAATATGGAACACACCGCCCGCGTCACCGCCGCGGGCCATCCCACTTTAATAGGTATTTTTTTTAATTCACATTGGCCGTATACACTCACAAGACCGCAGCATTTTTTTTTTAATCGATATTTTTCTTAATTATGTAAAAAAAATTATAGCCGACTAAATAACCAATTTTAGTTCTATTTTAAAAATTCATTCCCGCCCTAGGGAGGGAAGCAATTACTATGAGTCTTTCCCGCCCAAGGGAGGGAAGCATCGTTTTCGACCCGCTGCTCTGATCAAACAAACACTACTTTCCGAGTATGAGAAATGAAATAGTAGATTTTTATACAAGGGTGGAAAGAAATCAATTCCCATACGAGGTATTTAGACGCACGAGCGAAGCGAGGGCGGCTATAGTCCGAGTGGGAATTGATGACTTTCACCCGTGTTAAACACTCTACTTTTCATTTCAAATATAAGGAAAGTAAAATAGTCTTTTTTAATTTAAATTTCAAATATGGAACACACCGCCCGCGTCACCGCCGCGGGCCATCCCACTTTAATAGGTATTTTTTTTAATTCACATTGGCCGTATACACTCACAAGACCGCAGCATTTTTTTTTTAATCGATATTTTTCTTAATTATGTAAAAAAAATTATAGCCGACTAAATAACCAATTTTAGTTCTATTTTTAAAATTCATTCCCGCCCTAGGGAGGGAAGCAATTACTATGAGTCTTTCCCGCCCAAGGGAGGGAAGCATCGTTTTCGACCCGCTGCTCTGATCAAACAAACACTACTTTCCGAGTATGAGAAATGAAATAGTAGATTTTTATACAAGGGTGGAAAGAAATCAATTCCCATACGAGGTATTTAGACGCACGAGCGAAGCGAGGGCGGCTATAGTCCGAGTGGGAATTGATGACTTTCACCCGTGTTAAACACTCTACTTTTCATTTCAAATATAAGGAAAGTAAAATAGTCTTTTTTAATTTAAATTTCAAATATGGAACACACCGCCCGCGTCACCGCCGCGGGCCATCCCACTTTAATAGGTATTTTTTTTAATTCACATTGGCCGTATACACTCACAAGACCGCAGCATTTTTTTTTTAATCGATATTTTTCTTAATTATGTAAAAAAAATTATAGCCGACTAAATAACCAATTTTAGTTCTATTTTTAAAATTCATTCCCGCCCTAGGGAGAGAAGCAATTACTATGAGTCTTTCCCGCCCAAGGGAGGGAAGCATCGTTTTCGACCCGCTGCTCTGATCAAACAAACACTACTTTCCGAGTATGAGAAATGAAATAGTAGATTTTTATACAAGGGTGGAAAGAAATCAATTCCCATACGAGGTATTTAGACGCACGAGCGAAGCGAGGGCGGCTATAGTCCGAGTGGGAATTGATGACTTTCCACCCTTGTATGAAAAATAATTTTCATTTCTCATACTCGGAAAGTAGTGTTTGTTTGATCAGAGCAGCGGGTCGAAAACGATGCTTCCCTCCCTTGGGCGGGAAAGACTCATAGTAATTGCTTCTCTCCCTAGGGCGGGAATGAATTTTAAAAATAGAACTAAAATTGGTTATTTAGTCGGCTATAATTTTTTTTACATAATTAAGAAAAATATCGATTAAAAAAAAAATGCTGCGGTCTTGTGAGTGTATACGGCCAATGTGAATTAAAAAAAATACCTATTAAAGTGGGATGGCCCGCGGCGGTGACGCGGGCGGTGTGTTCCATATTTGAAATTTAAATTAAAAAAGACTATTTTACTTTCCTTATATTTGAAATGAAAAGTAGAGTGTTTAACACGGGTGAAAGTCATCAATTCCCACTCGGACTATAGCCGCCCTCGCTTCGCTCGTGCGTCTAAATACCTCGTATGGGAATTGATTTCTTTCCACCCTTGTATAAAAATCTACTATATTATTATCAATACTTATTCAAAATATGTCCTGTACTGTGCCTTAGTGTACAAAGTTTCAAGTAAATCGAAAGAACAATGCGCAAACACACAGGAGACGAATACAATCAAACAATGTTCTTTTTATAAATTAGATTACCTTTTTGCAATGATAAATTATTTTATTAATGGATGCAAAAGGAAGACAACGCGCTTAATTCGACTGAAATGGCATTAGAGCAGGAGTATGACGGCCTTTGTAGTACCTACCCGTGTGCCAACTAAGTGAAGAAGCTTTCATCCACGACTTTAGTACACTTTAGTTAGTAAAGCTAAATAATAATTAAATGGGGAGTACAATAAGCTTAGAATCTATCAAGTTTCACAAGTGTCAACTAGTCTAGTCGCGGTCTGACTCCTTAGACCTTAAAAGGTCTAAGTCTGGCTCAGTTATGCGCGGTGTAAGTGTAGGTACTAATGTAATAGTTTGCCGCTCGACCGTCGCCAGTTTGAGCGCGACGTCATTATTGCTGACGGCTCACTAATGTACCACAAGCGCAATCCGTGGGAGTCGACAGACAACTTAACGTTTTAGATATTTTTTAAGTGATATCAACCAATTCCAATATCATTTTAAAATAGGTATCTATGCCACTGAGATTCCCTAATCCCTTGAATCATGGCCACAGTTAAGTTTTATGATCTGAGGTTTGTAGCTAGGTTTAGTTTATCTAGACTAGACGTGATGATACACCGTCACGTTCCTACTGATATTGCGTGTCCGAAGTCTTCAAACGTTCAATACCGTAATTCTTAGAAAAAAATTTAGGTAGTAATTTTATGTTAGTGGCCTCAAAGACAATCTTACGCGGCGGAGACGGTCGGATTTACCAACAAAATCACTAGTATTGAAATAAGGTTTTATGGACTTGAAAGGAAAGAGATGATTTCGGTTGCGTCCCCGTTTATTTAGTATAAAATATTATAAGTACTATCACTTATCTACCTTGAAAATACATATAAGAGGTAAAACTACAGACAGTGAACTCTACACGTTGACTTGATGTTTAAGATGATGAAGATGTACAAGAATTTCGGTAATAATATCATAGATTTTGTATGAATGGATTTGCCTTAGGATGAAGCATTTCCTTTTAGGTACTTTTGTACTCTGTCTTACCGCCATCCAATTTACATAATATGTATCGCCAGGGTAGTAAATGGGTGCATGGGCGGAGCACCGCCGTGTCCTCGTAGAGGCGATCGGCAGCGGCGGCGACCTCTCGCGCCCGGCCCTGGTTCAAGCCATGGTCCGGGGCGAGGGGGAGTGGGAGGCAGTCGCCTCCTTCTGCGAAGCAGTCATGCTAGTGAAGGAGGCGGCGGGACGGGAGAGGGAGAGATTCTCCCGTCCAAGCCGCCGCGGTAGACGCTCCGGGCGTCGGGAGCCGCGTGACGACTCCCGGCCACCGTAGGCGCGGGCCTGCGGGCGGTGAGTAATGGGTAGCTCACCGTCCGATCAGGACCAGGCCCGTGCCGAACGGCGCGTACGTGTTCCACGCGCGCCTCAAAGAGATGTCAGCATCAGAGAGGGGGCCCTCTAGGGCCCAAGCCTGCCGGGAAAGCGGGATTGTCCGGAAGGGATACCGCTGACCCGGACAAAAGGGCTAACGAAGGAACATGGGTGGGTTTTAGTCAGTAAGAGTCTGACACTCCCTTCCGCTCCGCCCAGAGCGGGAGGGGTCAATTGATGATTTCCCATCCTCAAAAAAAAAAAAAAAAAAGGGTAGTAAATGGGTCCACTTCTCACGTTTGTACATCTTTTGGAACTTACTTTTTTCGCCAGTTTTATTTGAAACTCAAGAGTGTTTAAGCCAAAAGATAATGTGTAGGTATTTATTCATTATAGGTATCACGATTTCAACGAGATGAACTGACACAGCGTCCCATAACCAGAAATAAGCAGTTACATATTTAAGGGCCAAATTCACCGACAAAATAACAGTTCGTTAAATTGAAAACGGCCGTTTAACATGAAATTGGCCCATAGAAAAGTTTGTTTAAACCTCAGATCATAGAAACAAGGAGATATCCCATCATAGAAAATTAGTACCGGAACAACTGATGACGCTTTTAGTACATTTTTCGACACAATTACGCGCATAATTAAGCGCTCCTTGTGAATAAAAAGATCTCCCACGCATTAAACATTCCGCACACCCTCAATCTAACACTCTTAATCGTCATTCAACACTAGCACTCAACTAAAACACTGTATTTATACCATCGATCGTGTTCGGTTCGTCGCCAGCGCGTACGTTTATAATATGAGCAATTTGCTCAAAATCAGGCATCAAGCTCGATAGCGCCTTGGCACAACTCCCTTGTTTCTATGATCTGAGGTTAAAACTTTTCTATGGGCCAAATTCATGTTAAACGGACGTGTTCAATTTATCGGATTGTTAAATTGTCGGTGATTAAATTAAACATGAACAGCGCAACACTGGGCTTCCCTCCATCCACCACGGATGGCAGACGGTTGGTCCCCGCAGTTTGTTGCTTTCAGCGCACACGGCGCTGGTGTGGCCCTCTTGTTAGTGTATCTTAGTCGTCTCCTCGCAAAAATATCACGATTCGGCCTAAAAACCTACATCACATAACAAACACAAAGTTTAAAAGGCAGGCTATACACAACAGATCCCAAACGTGCTCCACTTCAACACATCAATGGTACTGACATCGAGTGTACGTGGTCGGCTCCATTAGAGCGTCCGGCCTGCCGGGTGCCACTTCACGTGGAGCCGCTGTGACTCTACTATTTAGTGGTCTCTTTCAATGTGCCCGACCGCGAGTGGCGCGCGTCCAGCTGTTGTCGTCATCTTGGGATTGTGGGTTACTTTAGTAGAAATGATTTTATTATAGGTACTCCGGTGTCCAAGTCACACTTAGATTGTGCAAAAAAAGTAGGTACGACTACATATTTCAGTGGAGGAAGTTACAGGTTGAATACAATAGTACCTATACCTACCTGCTTAAAGCTGCAAATCAAACCATTATCTAAAACTTATAGCATAAGCATAGCATAGCATAATCGGCCTATAATGTTCCCATTGCTGGGACACATGCCTCCTCTCTGTGAGAGGGAGTGGGCTGTAGGTAGTCCACCACGCGGGCCCAGTGCGGGTTGGTGGACGTCACATGTCTTCGAATTTTTTGGTTCTAGGACATGCCGGTTTCCTCACGATGTTTTCCTTCACCGTTAAAGCAAGTGATAATTAATTTCTAGCAGTGATAGCCTAGTGGTTTAACCATGTGCCTCCCATGGCGAATGGTTCGAGTTCGATCCCGAGGCACGCACCGCTGACTTTTCGAAGTCATGTGCGTATTAGAAATTAATAGAAAAACTTATAGACGATGATTTAATTAAACAGCTCTTATGTTGTCATCTCTCTCTCTCTCATTCATTGTTATACCAATGGCATGGATAGTTGTGTAGGTAGATATTTAATCAGTGGTTAAAGTGAAGAGGCGTCTGTAATTAAGGGGGTAAGTCGGCTGTCCCATTTCAAAACCTTTTTTCGATACATCGTTTTATTGCATAATCTTGCTAACCTAGTAAAGGTAGGCAAAATTAGGTATGCAATAAAACAATATCCCGAAAAATACGAGTAAGTATGTCCCTTACTAGGTTTTGAAATGGGATAGCCGAATTGTTTAAAGTTATCTCCCAACTGTAACTTCGGTAATTAGGTACATATATTATAATATTTCAGTTTTACAAACCACGTCGACTGCCCCCGCTCAGTTTCCACCTGCTCGGCCGCGCCACGCTTCGCCCAGGGATTAGCATTCAGATTAACTTGGAGCGCAGAGTTGACAATGAGAAGATTCTAATATTCGCGCCAGAACACTGGATCGTTAGGAACGGTACAAGAGTTCCGAATAAACTTTGTCTTTCAGATTGAACGTAATCAGCTGAAATACTTTGGAAGAACTATATTGCTTCACCGTCAGCCGCACATTGTATTGTTAAAAGTTGATTGAAATGTATGGGGATGGCTCCGAATGGCGCTATGGTACAATATCATGCAGATGTCGCCTCGTGCGCCTGCTGCCCGAGCACGGGAGATATGACTCGCTCGCGTTGTCCTTTGAAATCTTTTTTGTTGCATCCGTAACGGCGAGCGTGTTGGTCAATATGTCAGCGCTGAGTGAGTCTGTGGTGTAAATCACTCGCAAGCAGGGTGGTCCGGCTCCCGCGGCGTCTGACTGATGGAGTAATCGCCGCTCCGAGCGATCACTATTTGTTACCTGTAAGTGGACTAAGGGCGAAAATACATATGAGAATTTTCAAAGTTTTACAGTCACAGCGCCCTGGTCGACGCACAGAATGCTCAAATTTTTCTTTTTCTTCTGAACCCCAAAGTTACGACGCAGATATGTGACATTCCTTGAACGTTCGATTATGTTACGTACTTACGAATAGGAAACATCTCTTACCTAAATGCTCGGATAAGTTTTAGATTCGTACTGTATCGCTGCAGTGTGTCTTCGGCCTAACACACGTGTTTACTCTCTTTTGGCATGGAGTAGATGACATGGCTCGATCGTGGACAGCAGGGATCTAATAACCATCATAATTATCATACATGGTACATTTTGTTTTTGGTTAGAGCACTTAGAGCTAACTAGAGTATCGTACTGTGGACAAACTACACATGTTATAGGGGTACCTAGTGTACCTGCTCGATTATTACCTATAGGTTTGTAGATAGATTTGAATAAAGGTGGTTTTAATCTTGTTACTGTCGCTGAATTTGGCCCTTTGACGTTTAAAGATTTGTTCGAAATTATTCCTTGACGTAAGTTGCCTAGGGCAATTTATTTTGACTTTTTACACAATGTCGCGCAAAATGTGAAATCGTAAAACATCACACGGCAAGACACAAAAAGGCAACATTTGTGTTACAACGCGTTCTTTGTATTTATACACGATTGTTACAACTTTTTATCCATAAGGCTTCTTTACCGAACATAGTGGAACAAAAGAGTTATATTTGTGGAATTCGCGGCCAACTGAATGTTACAGACTTCAAAGAAATTTAGTACGACCAACGCGCAGGAGATGGCGCTAGGTGTTCGCGAGGTACATTCACGTAAAAGTTTATTGTTTCTGAACGGCAAAAGGGTCCTCGGATTTAGTTATTTACATTCATTGTACATTTTGCGAGCGGATTCCCGCGTCTTACCCGATCACAGGCTGGGCCGTGCCGCGGTATAATACTAATAAATAGGCAATAATGTCGCTGCTGAGCCAGCCGTATTGACACAGGTCTTTTAAAAGGAAAAGGTCTACTTCTGTATTCTGAATGTACCTACCTACTCGCCCAGTACGCTTTTAATATGTTGCTTTGTTGCCGAGATATTGAGAACTTAACTATTGACAAAAGTTCACATCTCACGTTCTAGCGTTTCAAAGTTGTTAGAAGCGTGTATTGTGCACGATGTGCTCCACCGGACTGCGAATACATTTTTAAAGAAGAATATCCGTGACGATGTCTCCACTTGATAAGCATTTTAAAGTGGAGGTATTTTGTGCGGAGGTGAGTTCCGCCGGCGCGCGCTCGGTGGACATGGCCGGATATTGAAAAATAAGCGCAACACTGCGGGGCGAGGTGTGCCACTACGTAGGTAAAAAGACACAGAATTCTCACTCTCATGGGAAACTCAATTTACAAGACCCAGCAGTAAATATGATCGATGAGATCGAGATAATCGGCTAGCGAGCTTTGTAGAGAGTCGTATCCGTCACTCATCCACACCTACGTAACGTTTTGTCGCTGACTTGTTTATTACGAGTAGATACCGGACTGTTAGAGCTTCGTGCGACAGAGATGAGGCACTACAAATTGGACTCTTTCTGAACTCCTTCTCCATATGCCTAAACATTAACTATGCTAAAACTCACATTCTTTCGTGCGTGCAATATAAGTACAAAGATAATTATATTCTTCATAATGATCGTGAGCTTGTAGCGGTTCTTCTGTTAGTTACCGACAGCCTGGCAACAGCGGTTCGTGCGCAGCGACTGAATGAGCAGCCAGCAGCCCGCAGCCGGCGGCGGCGCGGGGTCGGCAGGAAGCCTTCTCCGCCACCCGCGACTGACACATCGGAGCCGTCTCACTTTACCCACATTTTTTTGTCCTTTTGATTAATCTTGATTCAGCTGCTCTCATACTTCCTGAGGATATTCGGAAAGGTGATTATGGGATTATATAATTATCTTATCAGATGATCGCCGACGATCGCGGTTGTAACCGGCTCGGTCAGTGTTGTAAGAATAGGCTGACTGTGCAAAATTTGAAAAACAACGTTTGACATTGTAAACACTAATTTATAGATAAGTAATAAAAACTTCCATTGACGAAGCTACGGTACTTAGCGCGGTGTTCGCTTGTTCTTACTAGTTGGCCATTTGTCCGGCGTGACGTTATCGGCCGTATCGCGATCGGCGGCGGCCTGCCCGCTCCCCGCTGTCTGCTGTCTACTGTCTGCTGCCTCTCTGACCGCTGTCAAGAGCTAAGCATTGGATTACATCGTAGGTACATCAGTGTGTGTGGAGCGCTCCGCTCGGAGCACACCACCAGCCTGTCTATTTTGTATTTAGTGTCTATTTTGTATTCTAATTTGTTTGCGAACGTTCGAGGGAGAATGTAGCGGTGTGATTCTCCCTCGAACGTTGGCATATCTTGGCACAAAGTGGCATTTCTGGCAGTGATATCACGCGGCGTGTTAGTAAAGAATAGACAGACAGTGTGGGAATGAACCTCACCTCACCTAGGCTGTGTTGATAATAAATAGGTAGGTAATCAGTTAACATTTTTTTTTACGTTCATCACCAATTTAATATAACGGTACTACGTGTTGGGTCATAAAAGCAAACGTACTTATTTCTTAATGTATGGGCGCGGGCGGGCGGCGGCGGCGGTGCGTGCAAATTGAGCCAAATATTAATATATCGCAAGTTTACGAGTGCCGCCCGTGCTGCCACTCTAACGGCACTCAACTGCAATTGGTTCGTGTTGACAGCTGCGAACGTAGCAGCTTACTTAGTTCTTAATCAACTAAACGACCTAATAGGATTCTTGGTGATGCAGACAACAATCTAACGTAAAGATGTCATTTTAAGAAGAAAGAAGAAATGCCGCACGTCTTCAATCTAACACTGTTATTCGTCACTCGTCACTCACATAAACTAAAACACTGTATAAAAATCATCGAACGCGTTCAGTCCGTCGTAATTACATTGATCATATCAAAGCATCGAACTCAATAGCGCCTTGGCAAGTCTCCCTTGTTTCTGTGATCTGAGGAGTGAGCCTATATAAGTAGAGGGGCAGCCAGCACTCCCTGTATTAAAATCATCATCAATATTCATGAAAACAAAGATATTTTAAATACGTCAACAGGTATCGGCTCACTGCTCAGACGTCAATTATAAAATATAATATTTTATAGCAGAGGGATGGTTTTATTTAAATTACGTTGAATTATTAATCAAGTAAGTCTGCACGCGTAGCATTAACACTATAGAACGGGTTTTGTCGACGGAAGAATAGACAAAATAACAGATTGTATGAAAGATTTCTACTTCTACTTATAATATTATACAGGGTGGCAGGTTAAACAGTGGAAATATTTTAAGGGGTCATTGTACTCATCATTATAAACAACTTTTATCATGGGACCAACCTTAAAATCGAGAAAAAAAAATCAGCTGTTCCAAACATTTATATTCAGATAACTCAACAAAATGTATGGAACAGCAGATTTCCACTGTTTAACCTGCCACCCTGTATAATATTATAAATGCGAAAGTTTGAAGGATGGATGTATGTATCGATGTTTGTTACTCTTTCAAGCAACAATTACAGAACGAATTTTGATGAAACTTTACAGTTATATAGCTTATATCTACCTACATCAGAAAAACACATAGGCTACTTTTTTTCTCACAAACGCGGGTGAAGCCGCGGGCGGAAGCTAGTGCAAGCTAGTAAAATAAAGCACGCAGTCGTTCCAGTTAAAACTGTAGTGTCAATAAATAGCGAACAGGTGCAAATGTTTTCTTTACGTAATTTTAATTATAAAATATATTTTGATCACTTTGTTCACAATTTGCAAATTTATATTTTTAACAGCGAGTGTTGTTTTCACTTTATTCCCACAAAATGCAGCAGCGAGATGCATGAAGCTGCGCAAATCTACAGATCATGTTTACCGTATAATACTGCTGTTATTGCAGCTTTCATGCATTTTCTAAGTTATAAAAACAAAGAGTGTACACATTTAACGTAGTTTATAATTGTTTGTCGTAATTTAGCTGAATCTCGGCAATATCCGTGATTTATTATTTCTGATCATGAAATATGTCTATGTTTCTGATACATGAGGACAAGTTAAATATATCGTCATCGAGGGGAGGTCATGTGTCTTGAGAACAATGCCTCTGATGTGGCCCCACTACTAGTGACGGGTCCAGGGGACTAAGTTTCATGATGATCGGTTCAGTTCAGTGGTTTAGTTGTTCAAATGAAAAGCTAACAAACAAACAAACTTACTATAATATTAGTTAGAATTTGTGTCTAGTGTAGTATTATAAAAAACATGGAAATGCAATTCAGCGACGTTACACATTGGCATCAGCCAGCCGCGAGTGGCACGCAATTAAGCTGAGTCGGATGTTCCTGATGTCAGCAACAATTATGATCCTACAATTAATCATCAATTTACCTCACAAGAGCTCGCGCATCAATTGCTATATATTACGCTGATCTGTCTTGAGTTATAAAGCATTATTTATGTTGCAAAATAACAGACAATATTTTAAAAACCTACCTTTTATTTTAAAAAGCCTTGTTTGTGTTATTCTCTTATTTAATTTATTTTAGAGGTGGAATGGAAAAAGACAAAAAAATTGCAAAAGTCCCGGTGCGAGCTTTTAATAACTGCGCTCTTCTTGGTCCTAGTCTGGTCATTACTGCGCCCCTCCAAGGTGTGTGCCTGGGCACTGCTGGCACCGCCCTAGTGACGGTACTGTCAAATCAATTAACAAAGCCTTGTTTTATAATTCTACTATCCTACTAATATTATAAACGTGAAAGTTTGTGAGGATGTATGGATGTTTGTTACTCTTTCACGCAGAAACTACTGAACGGATTTTGATCGAACTTTACAGTAATTTAACTTATACATCAGAATTACACATAGGCTACTTTTTATCCCAAAAATGCGGGCGAAGCCGCGGGCGGAAGCTAGTATGAACATAAAAATGTTAACTGCCTCCCTACATTTTCAAAATTACCTTCCGCGATAGTCCCTAGCTAAGCGTAGGTACTGGTGCACTCTATAACGTAGGTATAGTATAGGGTATTACATATCTATATGTTGCAGCTGCAGAAACACTTGGTACAATTTAAGGCTGGTTGCCAGTCGGTCGCGTCGGTGATCTGTTCCTATAAACTAGTGCTCAGCGCAGGGCTCACTCGCGCGCGCACGATTTATGACCCACTATTAAACAATAATTTAGCCTCCAAACAAAGCAACACACACTGCGCGCAAACAAAGCATTCTGAACTCTTTGTAGTAGGTGAAAAGAACTTGGTGGCGCAATTTAATGTTGGAGTTGGTTATCAATGGTGGTTTTGGTAAAACGGATGAACGCCACAATACCGATAGCTTTTTTGTAGGAGCTTTTTTTGTGATCGGAAAAAACTCCAAAATATTACTAAACTAGCTTCCGCCCGCGGCTTCGCCAGCGTTTTCCGGGATAAAAGGTAGCCTATGTGTTATTCCAGACTATAATCTATCTGTGTGCCAAATTTCATCCAAATCCGTCCAGCCGTTTCAGCGTGAAGAAGTACCAAACATACACACACACTCACACATACACCCACACACACACAAACTTTCGCCTTTATAATATTAGTGTGATAGAGCTTTTTCATATTTTTCCAACAAAAATAATTAATTGCCAAATGTCAACAATACTTAATACATATTTATGGATCCACCATTTTGCCCTATACTCGCTGAAATTTTATCAAGCCTGCCAGATATAGCCATAGCTTCAAAATTAGCACAGGGAGCACTGCCAAGACTATTTAGAAATGCCAGCACATTAAAAATAAAATATCATGTACATTATAATTTAATTTTCCAAAAAACACAGACTCATGAGATTATAACAGAACCATTTAGTACGGTCAACAAATGAGAACGCGAGGCTTAGCCGGCGGCGCGGGCAGGCAGAACGAATGGCTTCATAAATACATTATTACGCATTAATTGCCGAACTAGTTGCTGGCGCCCATTAGACACTACAGCGGATTATGTCGTTAATACTACGATTACGACTAAGAGCCGCGCAGGGGAATTGATATCAAATGAGCATCTATTATATTATGTAGCTACTACACAACAGGATTAGGTACTTACTTTATTTTTGCTGTTCCGTTGGTCTAGTCCAGAGGGGTCGCCAAGCATTTTTTAATGGAGTCCGGATACTCCGGGTCCGGATCCGGGTCGGACAGTACTATTAGATTTTCCATCGGAAAAAAATTTGTAGCAGTTTGAATTCGTGGCCGGTTAATGACAATAGGTTTGCCACCTATTATTGGGACTTAAAATTAACTGGCGAATTGTGGGTGTATCATACACATCTGCCATACCATTCGGGTATTATAGTCGTAATGTTATAATAACTTATATTTGTATGAAAAGGAGATGATTTCTTGAACGTGTCGTAATCTTCTGGCAGACTATAACTGCTGCAGCTACATGCCCACTTTCTGGACACAATCTTAGCAAATCCAGGCAGCCTTTAACTGACTACTGTTTTTACAACATAATCTGTGTTGATGACTGAAGCTCCCACAGATTAACAATAGGACAATATTCAAGTGACATACGAGCAAGTTTAACTTCCGTTGTTAAGTGTGTCAATAGTTTGGGGCACAAAACTTGTGGAGCCCACTGGAGTTAGTAACAATTAGGAAACTTTATAACGGTATTAATTATAAACACGGTGTCTAAGTCGGCCACACTCGCCCACGCGGACTAGTAACAAGCCGGACATGTTGACGATACGATTACTCAGCATTTTAGCAAAAACATTCAGTCACACACAGTATCGCGGGCCTATTTAAGTGTTGGCATTAAATAACTTTTAAATCAACGCTTCTAGGATACATATCTACACTTTATTTATATCAATAGACGATCGAAAGAGATCGATAGAAGTTCTGAAATTAATTTTTACTCGATTTCGGCAAAGCCAAAAGGAAAGGTAGTGATGTAATAAGTATTTTATTGAAATTGATATTAATTGATACACTTTTTTTCCCATGCCACTTTATGGCAAAATAGAAGAACTATTTTAAACCACCCAACACCATAATCGACTTATTTTAAGTGGAATAATTTCATTATTCAATATTTTCAGTTAACCTTAATTTTTAGTTTGTAAATAGTTTTCTCAGTAAGTGAATTTCTGTAATTCTTATGAGAAATAAAGTTATAAACCTAAAAAATAATTTCATTTAATTTAATTTCAAAGCTTTAGGTAGGCACGCCGTCATAAGATCGCACCGGCACTAACTGAATGATGTGGTACTGTATAGTATAGCGTGTGTGGTGTATTGTTAGTAAATCAGTGCTCCAGCTAATAGCCTAACTAGCTTACCGGCCGCTAGTGGCCACTTAGCTCGGCTGCTCAGTGCCGCCGCGCATAATGTCGCCGCGCGTCGCTGTTTGCTAATTTAGACTCCGCGCAAACGGGCCACCGACCACAGCCACCGGTGGCTGTCGCGCGCTACCTTCACATTTGTAACAGTGGCCGAAGTGCACAACAGCCACTGGTGTTTGGAAGCCGCCACATTTTATAAGCCGTTCTCTCTCTAATCTAACTGCGCAGGGTTAGAGCAGTGCGACAGTGGCGGGTGTCAGCGTCTTGTGTGGCCCGCAGCGACCACAAGTGGCGAGTCCCGACCACTGCTGTAGCGAGTGGCCGCCACCGGCTACACGTGTGCGGTGCGTTTATAGAGAATATATGAAAAAGTGTGTTAAGTCGCTGGCCACCGGTGCCGTGGTCGGTGGCCCGTTTGCGCGGAGTCTTAATCTCACCAGCGAACCCACGCGCTCACTTGTCAATCAGAAACTGTGGATCTATTGCATTATTAGTTCAGCTGCCTGCTAAGCCGGATAACCGGCCTGATTAGCGAGCGAGCTGTGACCACAGCGTGCGTCCCGCCGGACACCCGGACGCGGCCGGAACCGCGGCGCACTCACAATTAATAGCGGCGACTTGGGGGTAGTTCCGTTTGTAAATCAAATTGCGCTGCACCTGTGGGATAATTAAGTAGTTTGTACGTCCGCTAGGGGGCGGTTACCGACCGCATTGTGTTAGTACAGACTTGCTACACTGTTGCATTCCACATTTAATTTAGCAAACTGTGTCTGTTGATAAGCAAATGTATCTCGGCATCGGAGAAGCAATAAGTTGAGGCGGACGACCGCACGATGAGCCCCGCCGGAGCGCACGAAGCGCCCACTGACACTGTAATAATTTATACAATAATGATATGCAGCCGCATCTGCTTTGACTGAAACCAAGTCCAATATACTTGGGAAATAGCTAGAATGGCAGATGATACGAAGGCGCAGAATTTGATTAATTATTTAATTGCACCTTGATTATGATCCTACTAATATTATAAATGCGAAAGTTTGTGCATGTGTGTGTGTATGTTTGTTACTTCTTCACGCTGAAACGGCTGGACGGATTTGTATGAAATTTGGTACACAGATAGATTATAGTCTGGAATAACACATAGGCTACCTTTTATTCCGGAAAACGCGGGCGAAGCCGCGGGCGGAAGCTAGTAGTAAATGTATTTTGATAGAAAATTTATTAGGTGCTACACGCTATTTGCTAAGCCTGATAAATATGAAAATAACGTCATGCTTAGTATTTTTACTGTCCGGGAAGTGTGTTTGTTTAGCAATCCGAGCGCCATGCACGCTGCAGCGCTAATTGTGTGCGGCGAGTCGTGACAAACATTCGCGCGGCGGGCGCGGGTGAGCGGAGGGTTGACATTATTTATGTTGCTAAATAACATACAATATATATATTTTTTTTTTAAAGCCACGGTTTTGTTATTGTTTTATTTTATTTATTTAAGAGATAGAATGGAAAAGACGGAGAAATAGCAAAAGCCGTGCTTGTAGGATTTATGAAGCTGTTTGTATATTCTATCATTATACTTAATATAAATAGTAGCTTTAAAGCCCTTGATGCACATGCCTGTAGCTGGCACAAAAAGATGCCAGATACTGGTAAGTACGAATTATTACCATACGTGTCCTGAGTTTGCTAGTACCTCATATGGTATGCTAAAAGATCGCAAGCCATTTGGCTTTTTTTCCTTTCCGGGAAGCGATGTAGGCTTCAACTGACACATTACGAAGCATTTCTAGATACTGGCGTACCAGTTCGAAGCATGTGTAGCTCTTTGACACAGCATGCCAGTAGCCGGCCTGCTGGTTTGCCACTGCCTAGTATGCTATCTACAGGTATGTGTATCACAGCCTTAACATGTATGTACAGACTAGCCGTGATTATACAATGAGTAATGCTTAGGAAGCTAGTTTTAATGTGTTGCCGGGTAATATAATGGCGGCAATAAATTCTTTGTTGAAACAAGAGTTACTAATATTCAGTATTCTATTTAATGGACGTAAAAATATGCTAAACTTTTGTACATTTAAATTCCGTCCCTAAAATGTCACACCGTGCTGTCCCTCGCCCCACTGTGCACACGGGTCAAGCTACCTACCGGGTTCAGATAATTATACACGAGGAAACAAAACGGTCAAGTTATTTATTTCGCATTTTTTGTCGATCAGTTGATCGACAGCGATTTAATATGCTTAGAAAAAAATATTTTGGAAATATGTTTATTCGTACGATTGACTAATTTAATATCAATCGATTAAATATAAAAAAAAACATTGAGAATGTTTCTCAACTGAGGTAGTAATTGGCTCATTCACAAAATATGACAGAAATTTGTACACACCTTTGCCCCATTGTCTCGTAGTCTGGATGTCCTAATATCCCGATGTAGTGCCCCGTTGTTCCGAACTCGGGCGGTCGGACCGCCGAACATTAATCCACGGCCCACTAGGACAGAGCGCTGTTACTATTAATTATATTCTGCGTAAATATGATCATGTATTTGTGCATCAGTCACTAAAGTAGTTGTCCATACGCACTTTCAATTAACTGTTGCATGTGAAGTGAATTAGGTATCACTTGGTTTCCCATAATCTTTGAGCTTTATTCTGGAACACTACACGTTGAACCTATAAGAGTATGTCACTGTATCACGATCCTCGAATTCACTTTTGTGACGCGTGACGTCACCGAATCATCTACGACATTCTTTACATGGTATGGGCTACGAATGAGCTACGTAATGCTACGAGTGCTACGGTGCTACGAGCTACGGCCGCGTAGCATTCGTTCGCATGGAATTGATGCCATACTCTTTTCAAAATTGTTTTTTTGTAATATTGAACTCATAATGAGCTTTTAAATTGGTTTGATATCAAGTTAATATTCACCTCATGTCGCCAGCCATGGACTCGTGTCCGACAATAACAACGACCTACTTCTTAAAAAGGTTTTTTCTTTACATGAAAGCAAACTTTATTGCTCGACAAAAGTGTTTACTAAATATTATGAACTAACTAAAAAGCAATATCCTCATGTGGTGAGCTGGGCCTGTCGGCGGGGTTCCTTTGTGAACCAATTAACACTACCTACATCAAACACCTAATTGCCAGTTTTCATAAAAAATAAACTATTACGTTGTCTTTATCACATTATTTAGTTTAGTTCAATTATTTTCCACTTTGGCTTGTGTGGACCACAGAGTAAATATTAAGTTTATATTTTTCTTTATACTTATTCTGCGATGTGGTCTCTGTAATGAAAATTGTGTTACCAACCATTTTTTTTTGTATACCTAGATCTTACCACTAAATTATAGATATAATATGCGATTGCATGTCCTTTATAAAATATAATAACTTTTATTTACGAATGTTGCTCATATTTTGACGCAGACTCACTGAAAATATAGCGAGTATTTTGTTCATTCAGCCAGACCTAGGTATCAAACGAGCGGTCTTGGATTCGTCTTCGGATTGGAAGCCGTGCTTGCTACCATTGTGTTAGATATATTTTTAAATAACTGCCGCAATCATCTCGTCCACTGCCTAAAATAGTCCTCCTCCTCTCCTAGTCAATTCATGATGTCTTTTAGACATCATGAATTGACTAGGAGATCGGTGAGCGAAGTAACACACCGGTGTCCTAGAATGCCATTCAAAAACCTAACATTATGAGGAACTTCTTCCGATTAAACAGTTTACAAAATTATTGAGGCTCATCACATTACCAAATTACCACGATTATGAAACGTATCTCCGACAAACGTTTCTCTGCCGAATGAGCCGCCGACAGAACGTCAATATATTAAATTCGTGATTTTTTCAGCGAAGCATGTTATATTTAACAACGAAAGAATATAATTTCCTTGGGTTACCCCGGTAAGTCGGGTCGGTGAGGGTTACCGAAGGGGTTACGCGGAAGGCTTACGATTAGGACAATATTGTTTTTTCTTTCCTTGTCCGTGTATTTTAACTTATACAAAGACGCTGGGTCTCAGTAAATATTAGTGTAATAGTTTTTCAAGTCAGTCTTGTATCCATAGACTATCCGAAAACTGCGTCCAGTCAATAAGTATAAGGTTGGCGGTAGGTTGTGCGGCCGACTACAAGAAAGCGCACTCAGAGGCGCCATTAGAGAACGTTACGTGATATCGATATTGTCGATACGACATTATATCGATACGCATTGTGGCGAGTGCGATTGTTACGTCGCCAGCACTCGGCTTTATTGGCGACACATGCGGGGCACACGGGAGAGAGGACTAGCGGGTATTCGTTATGTGCTACTTGTTGCTTATAATTAGAAGAATAAAAGCCTGTCCTCAGATTGGCAGCATCCACTCGGTAAGTTCAATAATGTGACAGAATTTATTCTTCTAATATTATAAACGCGAAAGTTTGTGAGGATGTATGGATGTTTATTACTTTCACGCAAAAACTACTGAACAGATTTTTATGTAACTTTACAGTAAGTAATGTCACATAGATTATAAAGTCACATCGCACTAATATTATAAATGTGAAAGTTTGTGCGTGTGTGTGTGTCTGGGTGTATGTGTATGTTTGTTACTTCTTCACGCTGAAACGGCTGGACGGATTTGGATGAAATTTGGCACACAAATAGATTATAGTCTGGAATATGGTGGCTATGGCTATGGTGGAATGGCTACCTTTTATCCCGAAAAACGCGGGCGAAGCCGCGGGCGGAACCTAGTAGACTATATCGCACATCCGCAAGAAAGGTGTCACAACAAAATAAATGTAGTTTTTGGGAAATCACGATTTTCTTTTTTTTTAGATCCTAGAATTCCTTTAAAAAAATTCTGTATTAAATGCCATCTCTCAGCGAGGAATCGCACTATAATTATGTTTTTTTTTAGCAGATCAAGTTTGTAATTGCCTTTCAGATGGCATACATAACTTAATTTCGTATTATTATGTGTTGTGACACCTTTCTTGTGGATGTGCGATATATTTTTATAGATATTGTGTGGTTCAGTGGTTTAGGCGTAAAAAGGTAAGAAACAAACAAAAAATTCGCATTTATAATATACTAGCTTCCGCCCGCGACTTCACCCGCGTTTTTTGGATAAAAAGTAGCCTATGTGTTATTCTGATGTATAAGCTATATTACTGTAAAGTTTCATCAAAATCCGTTCAGTAGTTTTTGCGTGAAAGAGTAACAAATATCCATACATCCATACATCCTCACAAACTTTCACGTTTATAATATTAGTAGGAGGTAGGGAGTTAGGATGTGGTCCAATTTTTTGGCTTTCATTTTGTCGCATGATGGCTGCAGACGATTCGTCAATAGCTGATGACTGCACTGAACGTGAACGCTGAAAATATATTGAAATTAAATGCGAACCCGTACAACAGTTATTGACATTGCAATAAATAAAACGCAGAATTATTTCCATAAAATATGGGGACACACAATTTTCCGCCAAAAACAATACAAATTGGTGAGACAACCGCAAATCAATATTGTTTTGGGTCATAACTTTTTGGCAATCTGAATAATTGTATTTGAGAGCAAAAAGCAAATGTGTAGTGTGCATACTATTGTGACAGTAATTATTGTTTTATGTGTATCTTAAATAATTAAATGAGCATATACTTTATTGAGCAAACTAAGAAGATAATATTTAATGTCCATTCTTCTAAAACTGAAGTGTCACTGAAGTGCCACTTGTCAGCAGTAATAATATTGGCTTATTAAAAAAAATACTATGATTCAAATATAGAATTTACAAGTAAAATATGTGTCTGAATCCGATGTGCTACAGGTCTAGAAGTACAAAAAATCTGTACTAAGATGGTACCAAGCATACTGTTAGTATACTGCGTAGCGGGCCGGTAACTATGCTACGATATCGTAGCACGCGTAGCCATGTCATTGCTGTCTGTCGGTTACGGCGTAGCACCAGTGCAACTAAAGACTAGACTTCTACGTCCGTAGCAACAAGCTCTCCTCAACGCGCGAGCTTCAAATTAAATCTAATCAAATCAAAATAATTTATTTGCATTAAATATGTTTGATTATACAATCCCATGCTTCTTCCTCTCATTCGAGCTTGTTGCTTAACTTTCCACTGTGTAACTAGAAGTACTGTAACCATTAGGTATATATCTCTAAGGTTTTGTTGATTTAGGTATAGTTGGTATTAACCAATTTCAAACCAATCTACATATTATATTATCAAAAAACGGAACTTATCATAAGACCACACTTATCATAATTAAGCCCGTTTTATTCGTACTCACGTATCACAAAAAAGAATTCTTAGTTTCCCGCACGGGCGCGCCTGTGCGCCCCATTGGCGACCAATCCTGCGCGATAATCCGGCAGACTGCTGAGCGAGCGGAGCGGAGCGGAGCGGAGCGGAGCGGAGCGGCTCGAGCGGTACGCCGCCGAATACGCTGACGAGCTTAGAACGCGGTGACTACGCAGGAATCACTCAGCGGCACAAGATGCAAGCTTTCAGTTTAGATAACAGGGCGAATGGATGATTACACTGATTACAATAATTGCTACATTGTTAACCGTCGTGTCACTAATTGATGGAAATATTCACGTAAACTATTATTATTTTGTTACCTAGTGATGTTTATATAATAATAATAGTTTACGTTCTTGTTCTGAGGGCAAAAATCATGTATGTCTGAGGTGCTTGCGCCTTGCAAGCCTTGCGCAGAATATGTCACCCTATCTCTTTCGCAGGAAATATCTAAATAGAGAAGGAAATAAAACTGTCAAGATGTAACTATTTGGTTGACACGCCGTCATTTTTTCTCATATATAGACTCAAAACAGCTATTTGAATGCGATACAATGGATACCTATATATTTGATATCCATTGTGTAGGATTGAAACCCGCTACCCGTGGCGTACATAGTCAATCTGTTATCCGCTGCGCCCACCTAGCTCGGCTATTAACTTGGTCTTTCCTTATACACAATCTTAATCTTTATATTTACTATTTTAGCGAATATATGGCTGTGTTTTTTCTAAGATAATTTCATAGGTGGCAGCCACATACATCCTGATTAGCTAAATTGTATTAATATTTTAATTATTTATGTCGAATAATAACGGTAACCATCTAGGTGACTACCACAAGTATACCTACCGATACCAATGCTTCTCGTTTAGCTAATCCAGGTCA
Organism: Thalpophila matura; assembly: GCA_948465475.1. Lineage (NCBI taxonomy): Eukaryota > Metazoa > Arthropoda > Insecta > Lepidoptera > Noctuidae > Thalpophila > Thalpophila matura. Next base: position 16,314,446 of record OX419194.1, on the reverse strand, counting down.
ATATGCACACTTAGTCAGTGAGGTACTTAGCCGGCGCGGTGCGGATATCTCGAACCCCGCGGATACGCTAGTGTTGCTCCTTATCTCTCGTATACGCTATCGTTACGGGTACCTCATGCTACTTGAACACTCGGCGTGAACCTCAGATCATAGAAACAAGGGAGATGTGCCAAGGCGCTATCGAGCTTGATGCCTGATTTTGAGCAAATTGCTCGTACTAAAAACGTACGCGCTGGCGACGAACCGAACACGATCGATGGTATAAATACAGTGTTTTAGTTTAGTGCTACTGTTGAGTGACGATTAACAGTGTTAGATTGAGGGTGTGCGGAATATTTAATGCGTGGGAGATCTTTTTATTCACAAGGTGCGCTTAATTATGCGCGTAATTGTGTCGAAAAATGTACTAAAAGTGGCATCAGTTGTTCCCGTACTAATTTGCTATGATGGCATATCTCCTTGTTTCTATGATCTGAGGTGTGAACCCAGTGCATACCTCTGTACCTATGCAAGTTAATTTAGCTTAGCGAGAGCATATTAGTTATTAATTAGTAATGCTTTCGTTCTTCTGCATGTGTGTGCATTTCTTCCCACTCTTGATGCATAGCACAGATGTTACAGCAAACACCAATCCAATCCGCCGGATGCATCAGTGCGTGCACAATCCTTGTGTACTGTGTGTACTGTGTGTGTACTGTATGTGTACTGTGTGCTAAGTCCACACAATCTCGCGGAGTGGTCGCAGCTATTCCGTCACGCGCTCGCGAGCGTGTCGACTGATCGCTCACACTCCACTTAGGAACATTTATTACTATTCCGACATCTGGTGGTTTATAGCAGACTTCAATACTATTTGGAGTAAAGAGACTTGATCACTGATTGTTAGAGAGGTTACAGATTCCAATCTGTCACCTCTCGAACCTAAAATCCATTTTAAGTGGTGAAATTTTCTTATAATGGGAACAGGACGGATACAGTCTCGCTGTGTTAGTATGTTAGTTGTTGCCCGCGACTTCGTCTGCGTGAAAATGAATGAAAAGTAGTAGTCTGCTTTCCCAGGTCCCAGACTACCTTTCATCAAAATCCGTAGAACCGTTTCAGCGTGAAGGAATAACAAGCACGCACACGTGAGTGTGCGTGCTTGTTATTCACAAGACAGACACCCCCACATACACACTTTCACATTTATATTATTACTAGCTTCCGCCCGCGACTTCGCCCGCGTTTTTCGGGATAAAAGGTAGCCTATGTTTTATTCCAGACTATAATCTATCTGTGTGCCAAATTTCATCCAAATCCGTCCAGTCGTTTCAGCGTGAAGAAGTAACAAACATAAATACACACCCACACACACACACGCACAAACTTTCGCATTAATAATATTAGTGTGATGTGATAAGTGTGATGTAATGTTTAATTAACACCCATGGTTTTTACGTCAATATAATAGTCACACCATACAGCCGTCATCGTGAATCACCGCGAGAATTGCGAATTTGTTTGCAAACGGTCGAGGGAGAATGTCACGATAAGATTCTCCCCCGAACGTTAGCAAACAAATTGGCAGATCTCGCGGTGATATCACGCGGCGTGTTGGTACAGAATAGACAGGCAGGTTTCATGTAAATAGGTATGCTAAAGATTATTAAACGTAGCAATTTATAATGCTACGTTGACCTGTTGAATATTCCGGTAATTTCAAGGGGTGAAAAGCCATGATACTGCATAGCATAGCATAATCGGCCTATAATGTTCCCACTGCTGGGACACAGGCCTCCTCAGTGAGAGGGAGTGGGCCGTAGTCCACCACGCGGGCCCAGTGCGGGTTGGTGGACGTCACATGTCTTCGAATTTTTGGTTCTAGGACATGCCGGTTTCCTCACGATGTTTTCCTTCACCGTTAAAGCAAGTGATAATTAATTTCTAATACGGACATGACTTCGAAAAGTCAGCGGTGCGTGCCTCGGGATCGAACTCGAACCATTCGCCGTGGGAGGCACACTGGCGTAACATAAATTAGTATTGACTCATACCGTTGACAGCCCAAGGTCGTAATATTCCCGTTTTTCGTTAAATCGCATTGTATTTATTTAAACTACTGTCATACATAGTGTACTTTAGATGATCGATACACTCCAGCACTTGTAATCCAATCTACCTAATCGATGGAGTAACATTTGCTCGTCGCCGGCTATACCGGCAGTATATTGACTTATAATATTGAGCTGATCTACACTATACGGTGTACACCAATCACTCAGCAGTGTGCACACCGCCTTTCTTCAATGTTTACACACCTCGCCCGTGATTGTCCATGTGTCCGTACTTTGAACGTTTTACAGTGAGGTTTGGACAAGCAACGCCCACATCCTGTTGGGTGAAAAAAAAAACCGGCCAAGTGCGAGTCGTACTCGCGCACCGAGGGTTCCGTATCAGTTTTGGACGTATAAAGCGAAAAAATCCGGACCGCACAACTAAATTAGTTTATGAAGGAATTTTAATGATTTTGAAAAAAATGTACTAGTTAGGAACATCGTTTTATTTTTGGTGCCATATTTGGGTCAATTCCTATCAACACTAATTATTTCAGATTTTTCGCTCCGCAAACTTCGGAGATAAGGGGGAAATGGAAAGGAAAATGAAAATATATTTTGAAATGTGCAGATCAAGCCCTTTCATATGATATGTCACTTGAAACTAAAACAATGAACATAAAAATATTTTTGGACTTTTTTCATTTGCAATAAAGTTGAACAATTATTATTTATAACTGTTCCAAATTTCAAGTCGATAGCATTAGTGGTTGCTGAAATAAGCAGGTGTGACAGACAGACAGACGAAGTCGCACCATAAGGGTTCCTTTTTTACCATTTTGGTACGGAACCCTAAAAAGATCGAACTGAAAAGCATGAAACAAGAAAATATTCCTGTCTGATAGCCTGAATTTTTTTTTAGACTTATGGAATTCAGTGCTGTGAAAAACTTATTAAATCGACGTTTTAATGTCCAGGGTATATCTAGCTGTGGTGCACAAACATACAGACTGCCAGGATTATAAATATTCTTATTGGCTTTGCCGCATAATCGGGTAAAAAATCGATAGTTTTGCAATATTTGTGTTGTTTAAATGTTATTATATTTGAGCTAATGTCTGCAGTTGTAGCAGTCTGCAGTCTCTTTGGTGTTTGCGGTAGTTTGAACTAAGGATACATCTATACCGATACGATACCGACATTTATGAATATGTATCGGCGATTCCGATACCGATACCAATACGGGTGGTGCTAAAAGCGCTGAAACCAAGTTGCTTTAATAATAATATATAAATTTAATAAACATATCGGAAAACTCAAAATATCGCCGATATATCGGTATCCGTATCTATATCGGATGCATCCCTAGTTTGAACGTCGCGTGGATGGAACAGCAAATGAATCTGGCAATAGTTCAAAAAAAATCAAATCAAAAATGTTTATTTCGTTATTACACATTATAGAAAGTTATACAGTTGGTGGCGTCCCCTTTTAAGCATATAGATGCCTGTACCAGGAGGCGCCGCTCTTTTATATCATACGAGTGTAATAAGTTACAAAACAAAAGTGTAGGCACTTAAATGAATAATAAATAATTTAATTCTAGTTTTATCATAAGTCTGTTGGTGTGTGTGTGTGTGTGTGTGTGTGTGTGTGTGTGTATGTGTGTTTTTGAGTGTGTAAGGGTATGTGCGTGTAGGCGTGCTTGTGTGCGTTCGTGCGAGTTTGTGTGTATGTGTTTCTGTATTTGTAAAAAGAAGGGGTGTGTGTGAGTATAAATAGGAACAGTTTAATTTATATTTAACAGCAGATTCTCTGTTTCATCATAACCTAACTTGTCTATCCAGTTAAACAGCAATAATTTGCATTCTTTAAACGGTTTAGTATAGATATCTAATACTTTATTTACTTTATTGTATAAGTAAGAAGAGCGTCTGTCGTACTGAATTTTAGCAAATTCTGTTTTTACCTGAGTGGTGCAAGCAACATTGTATTTTCTTCTTCTAGTTATGATATTGGAATCTATTCGTAGGGTTTTATGTTTTTTTAGTACTACGTGTATAATATATAATTTTCGGACAGATAATAAGTTACTAATTCCGTATAGCTCACTGGTGGGAAAGGTCCTTTTTTTGAAGTACATTACTTTTATTAGTGTCCGTTGTGCTCTTTCAACATCAAGAAAACGTGTTTTACGTGCGCCTCCCCAAATAGTTATACAATATATTATTACTGATTGAACTAGCGAGACATACACTTCGTTTAGAAGGTTTTTTGATTTGCCGCTCCTTGGGACTACGTGCCGTAATGTTTTAAAAATCCAAATAAATTTTCGTATTCTCGCAGTAATTTGTTCGATTTGAGGATACCAGGACAGGCTTTGGTCCAACATTATACCCAGATACTTGACGTTGTTGACTTTGCTTATGACTGGACAATTACAATTGTGATTTGCCACACTCCTACATTCATGAATTTTAATGTTTAATTTAATAGTTGAAGTGAATAAATATTGTTTTATTGCATATAACTGTATTTTTAAAGAGCTTGGTTTCGTTTAGTCTGTTTGACAAACTGTGTACCTACTACCTATAATATTGAGTGGTTTTGGGTTTTGTGTATAATATGGGATTGGTGCATGTTATGATGTAGATAACAAATTGTTGATTTTGTTGATTAAAAATTGCACTTTTGTAATATTTACAATATCTGGTACTGTGTTATTTCCTGAGTGTAAATAAATGCTACGTTATTTTACAAAAAGGTTAGACGATTTTATTTTGTTTTTCTAGCAGTGTTGGGCTATAAATAAATAAAACTAGATTCGGCTTCCGAATAAACTTTTATTGGACAAACGTGAACTTCTCGCGAAGCCGTATAGTACAATGTACATCAACTTGACTAATAAAATACAATTAATTAACTAACTAGCAGTACATACAGTTATCATGATGACACTTACAGTTACGAGTACGTACACCGCCGGCGCGGGCGCAGCGCGGCGCTTCCCTAACACACTTAATATCAAATGTCGTAAAAATAAACGCTATGTCTTAATGTTAATATATTATTTGATAAAAATCTCGTTTACACTAGAAGGTGACATAGTAACAACTATAGTTTGTACGAGTATTACAATGTTGAAAGCGGAGCGCGGACAGACTAACAGATAATATACATAAAACTCAGAATTAAATTCAGCAAAATTAAGTTAACTTTAAATCAGTGAAATGTCCCGCTACTCTTATTAATCTGAAGTAAGAACGGTGTGAAACGGAACGTACAAAGCAATAGGAACTCGACCGCCAACGGTAATGCGCTTCACTGGTTGGGAGTGAAACGGATTACACGCCACTTTAATACTCTGTGGCCTTACAAATTAAAACTATAAGCTGTCATGAAATGGCGCGAAATCTAAATCATTTTTCAGATAATCATCGAATAGTTTGAAAAAAATATGTATATAGTAATTAATTACTATATAAAACAAAAGAGCCGATCTATGATTTAATTAAAGAGACCACATTATTTTTCACACAAAACGATAACATCTGTTAACAATTTGGAGTTCGCTTCATTTTTGAGTATTATAACAAGGAGGACACGCTAACACAGTGGCTTGGACAGACAGACAGACAGTTGTACCTAAGATATGAGTTGTTATACATTATGTAGTTGTATTAGTATATATTACACAGTTCCGGTAGTCTAGGCCTCGTCCCTCGCACTGCTCTCTGTGGACACACAATCAAAATATTAGAAGCAGATATTATTTAGGAGATATCTGAAATATTATACAAAAAGTTATGTACAAAGTTTTTTTAAGAATATAAATACGATCGGTGGCGGTTCCAGGAATTATTGGGGGGAGGCCCCCCTCCTGAAGTCCCCCGGCATAGGGGTTAACCAGATATATGACTTTTGGGGGGGCTAAGAGGTGAAAAGTATAAAACAAAACCACGAATTTAGTCTAAAATCTGTTAGAACTTAAGATTTTGGGAGAAAGCTTTAGCCTCCCATCGCCGCCCCCCCCTTCTCCTGGATCCGTAACTGAAAACGAATGCGTATAAATATTAAGTAACAGAGAATTTTAAGCATTAAGTTACTAGATGGGTAAAAGCCGATGAAAAATTTGATAATTTCATTATTAATTTTTTAGTCCTCGATAAATTTTTGTTATCTACATAATATCGATATAAGCTCAATATAATTTTAGTAGCTAACCTAATTCGTGAATCTTTTTTGTTGGGCAGTTGATTAGTTTCATTCGGGATTTTACAACAAAACTGTGGACTGTATGAAAATAGGTTTAATACAGCAATATAACACTTTACTAATTAGAAGGACCAACCGCTTCAGTGAGCTGTGTAGTGCTCGCCTGGCACCTACGCCTGGCACTACTACGATTACATTTATAATAAAGCATAAACGAGGTAATTAATCAGCTCATTCAGCTGCACCACGTTTGCACACGTTCGCACGGCCCTGATTAACTGAGCGCACCTCTAGTGTTAGCGCACACCTCTAGTTGCCTCGTGGAAGCCCGCAGCGCCGTTATAATTTAATTAAACACTTATTCCGTGCTTGTCGGTAATCGTTTGATGTACTTAGCTGTGAGTTTCGGCTCGGCTTTAACTTTTTAGCTCGCGTCGGCTTCACGGACTAAGCGCTTTGTTCGATTGATTACACCGCGGTTGTTCGAGTATTAATACTGTGTACTTAAACGGTTTGTAGATAATCGAAGATTAGATAAATAAATTATTGAGATATCTCACAGTAGGTCAAACAAGTTCTAGGTATGTAGGTTGATTATATATTTACCGCATTAGCTCAAGTGTGACCAGATTCAGCAAGATCCTGCGATTTCCCTTATGTAATGCCGAATATTTCTAAGTTTCTGCTAAAATTTTATTAGATGATAAAAACTGCCAAAATGTTCTATCCTGCGGCATAATTTGCTAAGCCCTAAATTAGTGGCCATCGGAGTTGCAATCGCAGATACTGCTAAATATGGTCACACTTTCGCTACTTTTCCACATTTAGGGGCATTTTCACCAACCTATCAATATCTGTTCAATAAGATAAGATAAAGATAAGATTTTTGCCAGATTTTCCATACAAAACCTGTCAAAAATTTAAACTTAATTGACAGATTCCTTTATTGATAGGTTGGTGAAATAGCCCTTTAAAATTTCAATACGTGAATCATAAGATAACAAATGCAGTAGGTAATTTAAATCTGACAGTCACTGTTCCGAACACATACATATTGCCGCGCGACCGGATTCACACCAACTCGTGTGCGAATTTAGTTATACTTACTGAACTGCTATTTTTGTAAACGACTCACGTTATTGCTTTACATAAATCTATTTTCAATAATGCTTTATGAAATTGGTTATTCGTAATCGACTGAAGCACTGGTATGTACATCGTTACAGGCTTTCGGCTTTTTGGAAGTTCATTGTTTTTAGTACCTGTGTACATGCGACCAAGTTCAGGAATAGAAGATGATAATGTTTTAATGATAATGTTCTAGTGTTAATAAACAAGATTGAAATAGATGCATCATCTAAAATATCTACCTGATGTACAAGAATACAAACTACAAATTCACATTCTCATGTAAACTATAACACATACAGACTTTCCACTATGATCTATTCTAACATCAACTAAAGAGAGAAAATATGCGGAGGAAGATATAAGAAAGAAGAACAAGCTCTAAGAACTAGCTACATAGAACATACAAGAAGAACGAGACAGAAGATAGACAGGGTGCTAGACAGACTAGTGCGACGGAGACAAGCTGCCACTATATCTGTGGAACTGTCTACAACACAGGTGCACGTGTTGCTAGAAGTGTCTCGAGCGTGGTTACCGTGGTCATCGTCTACCGCGTCCGCGTCCACTTGCGCTGAGCGCTTGCCCCACATCCCTCTTAAGTTAGTCCAGGCGGGCTCTCGCTTCCAGTAATACGATCCTGTTGGTTCATATCAATACATCTATGTATTTTTTTTAATAAAGATTTCTTTCGACAGCGCGCGACATCAATTGCTACGTGTGACTCTCTATTATGTACGGTACTTAAGATTTCAGGTATTTTTTAATCACAGTCTCCAAATCCAACCACGCAATTTTGGCACAATTGAAATACAGAAAAGTAATGACTCAATGTCTATAAATACACAAACGAATAGGTAACATTTTTTATTAAATCGTTCATCGTTAATACGAAATTATGAGTTTTAACGCGTGAAAAACTCAGCGATCGTCGGCGCTCGGCGGCGGCCATATTGACTTGGGGGCTATTTAATTTAAAAAGGCGAGCGAGGATTATTATCTAATTCTGTCGGCGGCCGCACTAATTCCAACTTGGCTACAAATTCAGTGGGGGCTTGTGGGGCGCAGTTTAAATTACACACGGAATGAAGGAGCAGTTTATTACCGCGACACTGATGTCGAGTCTACGAGGTGTCGCCGGTGTCGGGCCCCGCTCGGCGAAGTATCGACCACAAGACAGGACTCATGCTTGAGACGGAACAAGTTCCAAATCGAGTAAGTGTCGCGAAGACTTCACAATCAGAGCGGTCCAAGTTTAGTCGTCGCGCGACAACAATACGAGCTCATTGCTAACTCCGCTGGGAAAGAGAATCAATGAAGTCGTGTTATCTTTTAACTAAAACTTTAGTTATTAATGTTCCGCGCGGATGGAGCTGTCCGCCGGCCGATAAACTGAACAGGCTGCAGGAACAATTGTAATGTAAATCAATCAATTAAACGCGAGCCCATCAATCAGAGCAAGGCGACGCGGCTCGAGCTCAGATCATAGAAACAAGGGAGATGTGCCAAGGCGCTATTGAGCTTCACGCTTTGATATGGTCACATACCATAATTAAAACGTACACGGTAGCGGCGGACCGAACGCGATCGATGATATAAATACAGTGTTTTAGTTTTGTGCTAGTGATGAGTGACGATTAACAGTGTTAGATTGAGGATGTGCGGAATTTTTAATGTGTGGGAGATCTTTCACAGGGAGCGCTAGTAATTGTGTCACTGTTCTAAAAGTGGCGACAGTGGTTCCCGTACTAATTTGCTATGATGGCATATCTCCTTTTTTCTATGATCTGAGGGCCCGATCATTAACTCCTTCTGTTATTGTTTCACCGGCGAATTTACGAACGACAATTTATTATTAAACTTTTATGAGCTGTCGTAATTTCGTCTGCGTCTCGAAATAATCTACCTGATTGATTGTCGTAACCTTAATGTAGATATACCATATAATTATATACCCGTTATCTTGGTGATAATTGAATTAGGCTATTTCAATAGAATTATTGAGTGTTTACTAATCGAGGTTAATGATTAGCCGTAATCTAATTATCGACGGTTCAGTACACAAGCTTTTTAATAGTGAAACTAAATAAGTAATTGAACTCAATCTACGCCTGAGAACAACTAACTCTATAGAATTGACAAGATTTAAAAAGAACTTTGTTCCAAAAGATTCGTGTTTCCGATATGTTCATGTACCTACTACTCTACTATAAGTTGGTATGCTGGGCCCCAAGTCTACTAAGTATTGCAATTGTGTAAGAATGGTCTTATAATTACATCATAACTGTCAAAACCTAAAGCAATACCTTTGGTCATTGGCTTACGGCTCAAATACACCAAATCCGTCATCGTACGAACTTTGTGTATTTGAGCCGTTAGAGTGAGACTCTGATCTCTTTGGTCATCGAAACAATAACGATGTCATTATGAGACCATTCTGACACAATTATGACAATTGCAATAGCAGGCTTGTGGTCCTGATCCACGTACCGCCGTTGTACTGGGCTTGCTTCACGGGCCGCTTGCCCCACGCGCCGTGTAACGCCGACCACGCCTTCTTCTCCGGCGCTTCCATTCGCTCGCTGTCCGATAGCTGAGCAACATAAACATCATTAAAGCACGTTACACTGTACCGACTCGCCACGTGATATCACCGCGAGAATTGCCAATTTGTTTGCGAATTGCCAATTGGTCTAAAAATAAATGCTTTGACTTTGAACGTTCGAGGGAGAATGTCAAGGTGAGATTCTCCCTCGAACGTTCGCAAACAAATTGGCAATTCTCGTGGTGATATCACGCGGCGTGTCGGTACAGAATAGATAGGATTCCATTGGCTTATCCAACAAATATATTTCGACAGGATAGGACCGTTGGCGGACATATAATTTGCATCTCAAGAAGGTTGGTAAATATGTTAATACATTTTCAAAACTTCTTTTACTGCGCGGATATTTTTTGAAAAGTTTTAATGTAATGTTAAAAATGTAATTGTGTTGAAGGGGAATAAGGAAAGATATTTATTTCTATACTTAGCAGCATCTGAAGCGACTATCCGACTTCAACACAGCTGGCTAAGGCCTGTTTCAATTTAGACGTTTGGTGTCAGACTGCTGTGGTGCGGCAACCGTCCGGGTGTCGTACTGCGCACGAACGGTTCCTTTTTCCATTGGCGTCCATTACACGGTAGGTTTTGCTGCCAGTTTAACCACAGTCAAGGTGTGACTGACGGATAACCTAACGTGTAATGTGATGATTGACGTTTGAGTGACGAAAATCTGGATACTTTGATATGTTCATCATGCAACCATCAATCATGATTGATGGTTTTGATTGAGCGTTTAATGGATGCCATACAGTTGTCGCCATACTTGCTGTCGTACGTGCGCAGTACGAGCGCCGCACCGCGAACATCTAAATTAAAAGAGCCCTAAAGCTGGCATGAGCACGTACCTGTTGGAGGGGGATCAGTTGCTCGATAGCCGCGTCAATGTCTTCGTAGTCAGGCTCCGCGGCGCGCTTGCCCCAGGATCCGTGGAAGTTGGCCCACTTTTCCTGGACAAAAGTGTAGATCAATGGATTATGTTAGCCTATTAGATCGTCTACAGGCCCATGCTATAAGACTTGATGAACTGATTGTCACCCCTGTGGTGCTAGTCTATCAGTTTTGTTGATCAACGCTAGGGTGCGTCCTATTCTCGTGCATTTTAATGGTTGTGCTAAGAAGCTGGACGGTGGGCACTCCCCATCTAACCCTGCCACCCATCTCTTTTGTTCTGTAACCCCTTGTTATCTCTCCGTACATATATCTACGAGTATACATGTTTGTATGAACGTCTATAATCAATTTGAGTAGTTTTGAATAGTTTTTATAGCTGTCCTTGGCATTTGGAAATGTAGACCGGTGTTGAATATTGACATGTGGCGGTAATTTCATGTTAGATGTTAGAACATTCTACCTCGATTGTGAAATTAGGAATTGATATACTTAAGCTAGGTGTCCTGACGTTAATACGTCAAAGCCAGCTACGTCGTAAGGGCTATTAGCTAACTACTTTGTAGGTGACAGACATTTCGAATGTCGCAGATTATGATCAAAGTAGTTGCCTAATGGTTAATTGATCTACTTACAGGTCCTCGCTTGCCCCAGGCGGAGCTCATGTCGTTCCAGCCACGCTTGCCCCAGGCAGAGCTCATGTCATTCCAGCCGCGCTTGCCCCACGCGGAGCTCATGTCTTGCCAGCCGCGCTTGCCCCAAGGTGACTGGGACATATCCCTCCAGGCGCGCTTGCCCCAGGCAGAGTTAAGATCCTGCCAGCCCCTCTTGCCCCATGCGGAGTTGAGGTCTTGCCAGGCCCGCTTGCCCCACGCCGAGCTCATGTCGTTCCAGCCCCGCTTGCCCCAGGCGGAGTTGAGGTCCTGCCAGGCGCGCTTGCCCCAGGCGGAGCTCATGTCCTGCCAGCCGCGCTTGCCCCAGCCGCCGCCGCCGTGCAGACTGGACCACGCGCGCTTCTCCTCGTCGGTTAACTCTATTTCGTTGTCATTCTGTGAACATGCACAATTATTTTAAATCAGTGCGCCACGAGCGGTTATTATAAAAAGAAATTGCTTTGAGCAGTTTTCTTTTGAGCGCAAAGAGCGCTCGTTGAAAGATTTCAAACGTACAATAAGGTAAGCAATTCTATTAGCTCTTTGTTTATTCACGGCACATTGTGGTGTATCGGTACAATTGGTTGGAACAAAGCTCGCTCGGGGGAATTGTTCGGCGAAAAAACTTGGCCACAACATTAATGACGCGCGACTGACTCACAAGTTGTTTTATTATTCTATTAAGGCGTTTGTCGCCGCGCGGAATGTTAATTGTGTTGTTGTTGGGATCAAACGGCGCACGCGCTTTTTATGTCCCAATTTTTGTCTTGCTAAGAAAACATTGTTCTAATTCCCCAAATGGATGTGTTAGTACGTGGCTCAGTTTTCTTAATTTGGACGGTCTCGTCCCGCCTGCCCTCTATTTTGTTGTAAATTTTCCGTTTCCAATGATAAAGTACGTGCTCACATGAAAGTAATTTATTTCTCTCCTAAAATAGCATTCTTTCTGCACTCTATTCTATTTTAGGAGTAATGAAAAACCCTAAATTATGCCAACAGAGGTGAAATGACTGCAAGATATTAAAGCCCCATTTGTTCGCATATTTATAACAAGAGCTATGTTTATGAAGCGCGGGCTGCGTGGCCCCACGCTGTACAGTCGCCACCAAAAGGCAGTGTTATAAGTTTTCCCTCGTCGTTTAAAATAGTTCAGTTTGCGTTTGTTCCGGTTTTTACAGCGCGCTCGGTAACTACGCCGGAATGTGTTTGTGTCGGACTGGCTCGAGATTGCTCGACTTTGTCTGACTATTAGTGGCTCCACGTGCTGTGGGAACATAAAAATGTTGTAAAAAGGAGACAAGTTCTGCTGACTCTGAATATTTGTGGGATGTAAAATATTGGAGTATTTTCGGAGCAGCAGAATCAGTAGGTTAGCAAGTGCACTTTTAAATATCAAAGTTGCTGTATAATTTTTCGGGACAGTACCTACTTAGTATCGCGGAGTTTTATTATAATTATATTAAATAAAAAGTATTATAGTACTTATATCAAGTGTAAAAAGACCCTTAACGAAAACTGAAACCACATATTCTACCTATCAATACGATGATTTTCTTGCACTGAGACCATACCTGGGAACGGAGATATTGAAGGTTATAGGCTCTATATTTTTTACTTGAATGTTTTTCACGAAAACGGCACCTGGCGGCAGCAACGGGGTTCAGGGGCCGGGACACACCTATACTCCACCTCCCCCGTCCCGTACAAATCAACACACCCATAGACACCGTCGGTAGCGCGTAATTACAAAAAAAAACAGCTGTTAAAAATAAAAGTCGTTTCCCAGCAATTATTTTTGCTCAATGCTACTTAGTTATACGTCGTACAGAACGCGTAGGTGTCGGCTTGGTGATGTATCTTTTTACACCCTGTAGGTATATTATTCTATTATCCAATAATGTTACTGTAATATTTTGCCATTAACGTTTCAATATTCTAGTAACAACAGTAAATATACCTACATTATTTTAATTTGACTAACAAACGTATCTATTTTAGTCGGCGACCGCGACGTAAACTTTGAATAATGAATGACGGGTCCATTATGTTGTGATCGAGTTCCAATTAAGTTGATAGTGCCATCAGCCGCCGCCTAAATATTAATTACCATCGGAATTGGTACAATTGAAATTATTTTACAGAGAACTTAGCCCTACACTCTTTATGGTTCTTTGGTAACAAGGAACAATAATTATACATTATACAAATACAAACATACATTAATAGACTGCTACAATCAAATCCCTTCCTTTTAGTTTTGCCGTAGTCGAGGAAAAAGACACGTCCTGACTCTTTGACTTTCTCATCAATGCTCCAGCCCTAGCCCTTGGTTCTAGAAAGCTGGCATTTTAAAATGAAAACAAGGAATAAGGTAGGACTTTACTAAATTCCCACGGGATAGGGTCCACGCGGACGGAGTCGCGGGCAAAAGCTAGTTAGGTAATGGAGACATGGTTTTGTTCTTCACTGTAGTTCTGATAGAGGGAAGGAATTTTAAATAAGTACCTACCAATTTTGTTTTACTTGTTGTCTTTTCATTTTACAGCGATTTCACGAGCTCGAGTATGGTATTTCATATTTTATAACGCTCTCGTGTCAGGTACTGTAGTAGAACCGTTCTGTTATGTTATTTAATTTAAGGAGATTTAAAAACTAGCTGACGCGGGTGGGATTTGAACCCAGGCCCTGTGCCGAACCGTGGCAATGCTGCAGTTGTTTGAAATCTCTCTGAATATGCCTCGTATGAACTATCATTCTGTTCTTTAACGCGCGTTCTTTAATTGCGTAATGTGGTCTACTGTCCCATTTTAAAACCTAGTAAGGGACATTTTTGCGGGACATTGTTTTATCGCATAATCTTGCTAACCTAGTAAAGGTACGCAAGATAAATAAAACCATGTCCCGAAAAAAAATCCCCTTACTAGGTTTTGAAATGGGACAGCCGTGGTGATTTCTTTCTTGGGTAGCGATGTGGTGGTGTGGTACTGACCTGTGGTGGCGCCACGTCGTGGTGGGCGTCGTCGGCGGCCGCCACGGCCAGGGTGGTCAGCGCCGACAGCCACAGAGCGGCCACGCAGTAACGCATCTATGACAAAGAAAACACTACGTTACTGCAATGAATATTATTTGTTTCTTAAATCTATTGTTAAAGGTAGGTAATTGACACATAATGCTCATTGCACCAAAGCATGCTACTATTGAGCAAGTAACATGTGTGTTAAGGTCAATTTAAACCAAACGAACAAAGAATTAGAGCAGAACAAGAGCATTCTTTCTCGATATTTTAGTGTATACCAAAACTTGTTTTCAGCGTTTTAACCAAAATATCAATGAGCAATAATGAGAACCAAGAACTAGAATACAATTGTTGCACAACAGAACAACGAAAGAATGCTCTACGTCTGTTTACACTAAAATAATTTGATAGAGTGGGGATAGAATGAGCATCGCTCATCTGAGATAAATCGGCCTCAGAACATTGCTAGTAATAAGCATGCTACTAATGAGCATATGTACAGTACTTTAATAATAGATTCAAATAGATTGGAACCTATATTGGAGCGGGAATCAGTTCTGGCTAACTATCGATCTATTTAAGGCGCTGCGTACACGATGGATAATTTGTCCGCGACGTTAGAACGTGTAAGCATCTATGCAGTCTATTTGTCCTTTATGTGCGTTATTCCATACATTTTTACATGTTTTATCATCGTGGACTAATTGTCCATCGTCAGCGTCTAAGTCCGTCGGCTTTTAAACCGAACCGTGTCGTTGTGTAGCCCCGGTCTTACGACCACAGACAAGCAAAAATACATCCTAGTTCCCCACTGAAGTATGAAAAACTAAACAAGGGTTGTCTGTGATGAATGCACTGCTGTCGTGTTAGCAGGCGGCAGAGGTAGGCAATTGAAGCGGAAGGCAGCCCTGGGCTTTAGCGGGATTAATCTCGCCGCAGCGTAACAAAACAATCTATTGTTTGTTATTAAAATGTCTACAAAGATTCAGCCTGTCTACTCTGTACCGACACGCCGCGTGATATCACCGCGAGAACTGACAATTTGTTTGCGAACGTTCGAGGGAGAATGTCACGGTGAGATCCTCGAACGTTCGCAAACAGAGACAGAGGCAGAGCATGCATTCGAAATTATGTAGTTTGATGATGTCGTACGATATAATAATATCGGTTTAAAATAACTAATCGATTGATGAAAGCTGTCTGTTTTATAATGCGTAACTGACTAGAGTAGTAGCAGAAATAATGAACTCTTTAGAATGACATCAAATCGATCTAATATCATTACTAATTCAAGTTTCCAATTGATTGATGGCGACGTATGTAGATAGTGACGTCGTAGTATTAAGGCCAGTATTAATATGCGTTATAACATGATAAGGTTCGCGTCTCTTATGATGACGTCATTACATATCACGTCAATGTGTCCTATTCGTGCTATAAGAGAGTAAAGGTGTGCTCAGAGGCGGCGGGCGTGCAAATGTCACCGGTCTGCCGCGCGATAGGTCAGTGCGGTGGCCGACACGCGCGTTTATTTACGTGCACTTTGATGGAAATAGCATTGACTTCAAAACTCGGGTTCACACGTAGCGATAGTGCCTTTTTGTGGAGTTATAGGTACGGTAGTCTAATGTTCGTTATTATATGTAGTTAAAACTTAAAAGTAGTTAAAAGTCAGTGACATTTGTCACAAACGCGTAAGTTTTGTAGAAGATTTACGAGTAAGGGCGTTTGTGCACTATTCCGTTTCCAGTATGTTTTTTTCACGGACCGTTTTTTTCCGTGAAAAAACGTGCTGGAAACGGAGTAGTGCACAAACGCCCTAAGTAGGATTTTTGTACGCCAATCTACTAAAATGTGGCTGCACTGAATCTTTTTTTACTACCTATTTGTTAGCGTATTTCCTTTACAATAATGAAATGCCGAGAGTGTCAAAGGAGATGAGTTTACGGGAGATGTTTTATTTTAAACCAGCAACAGGCCGCGCGTGCCGCAGTGTTCACAAAGCGGCCGCTACTCAAGCGCAGGCCACACCGCCAGTTAGCGAGCGAGCGAGCGAGCGAGTGGGCAAAGCAAGATGAGGGAAACTATATAAACTAAGCGAAGCTTTGGCGAGCTAGACCATATGGGTTCACACCGAAAACTACGGACGGACGGGCGAGCAAGCGGGCGAAGAAGATCGCCAAACCGGGAGCGGGTGGGCCTACTGGGCGAGGCGGGCAGGCGGGCCAGCCGACCCAGGATCTCACCTCTTTTCATACTGCGGTTCACACCGCGAACTACAGAGCTAAGCTACGCTTACGAGGTGAACCACAAGGTGAACGAATAGCATCGCTGGCATCGTCAGATATTTCGCTCCCATCGTTTGTATCGCTGACGTAGCTTGTCTCTGTAGTGCAGGGTGTGAATCAAAGTATGAAAAGAGGTGAAAAGCTGCTCGCGCGCTAGCTGGCGGTGTGGCCTGCGCTTTAGACGTGGCGAACTTGTGCGCACCGAGTGATGAGCTCGCCGCGGACGTTCTCTGAGGCAACTCGCGAAAAATGTGCTTGTAAGTAGCTTATTGTTGTTTGATAAAAAGCAAAGTTTGATCTCTGAACTTTTATTGTGGATGTAGTTATTTTAAAACTATTTTACTTTTCATAAAAATGTTTTTAAATATGAAAAGATATTTTGTTTGCTTTGTTTAATTCATGGTACCCAGTCTTAACTTTATGATGAATAAATTTACAGTGGATGAAAAGAAAACTTTTTGCTCACTGAAGAGATACATATTTCAAAAGACGTTACGGTATGATCAACAACTTTGTGTTTCAGGTATCCGTGCCCCTACTTCAGACGGTATCCCGTCCCTTCTTGTGTATTATAAGACCAACGAAATGTTCTAAACCAGTGGTTCCCATCCTTTTTTGGCCAAGGACTACTAAGACTTTTACGTTCGGTGCGGGGACTCTAATGTTCAAAATTAAAATTCTGTGAGCGCGTTCTCGCCGTTCTTGCGGACCGCTGGTGGTCCGCGAACCACTGGTTGGGAACCACTGTTCTAAGCCGTAACATATGAATGTGACCTTTAAGTTCCATAGCTACCTGCTGGAAGTGGCTCGTAATTGATCGCAATGAATGAGGGGCCAACATTAACCATTCCAAATGGCGCAAACATTCGCAGCGACAGATTAGGGTTCGCGACGAATGAGGGCCATTTGTCCTTCAAATCGGGCCGGCCAATAGGTACCGGCGCTGACCCGCGCTGACCCGCAATATGTCATGCTCACTCCTGAACTGCCTGGACGTTTGGACGACAATCTGGATGTATTGTTACATATCGTTCTGAGTTTCGGTAAATTATTCCGATTGCTAATAGACTAATGTATTGAAACATGAATAGGCACACACGTGCACACGGTGCACACTGATATACACGTGCACACGGTGCACACTGATTTTTCTCCTCTATTAAAAGGCTTTATATACTGAACTTTGCAGCTAGTCACAAGGACCTCCTCCTCCCCGCAAAGGCATTTCATATGAAAAAATTAAGCGAAGTACCTACTAAACTGATCGCAATTTGGAGTGATAAAATGTGTTTTGATAACTGATTACAAATGACAAACAGAGTGTGACACCGACCGGCGACCCTCCCTTTGAAGATGTATCAAAAATCGGTCCGTGTGATGTAGTTAGGTCGCGTCAGAGATTGTGTGCGACGGTTGCCGGCTGGGGATGGGTAGTGTCAACAAATTAGCGAGCGGCGCCACGGTATTTGTTTACACACGACACGGTGTCACAGGGTGTACAGCTACCTACAGTATTTCCATTCGATGTGAGTTTGTGAAAGCAAAACTAAAAAACCGGACAAGTGCGAGTATGCCTCGCGCCCTAACGGTTCCGAATTATAATCTTAGATGGCGCTACTGCATACTTCCAATGACGCCATCTATGAGCAGTTGGCTCCACTTATGGTCCGGTGACTGATGGCGGACAACAAAGTGATCGTATAAGGGTTCCGTTATTCCTTTTGAGTTACGGAACCCTAAAAATAAAGAAAAATCGAGAGGTGTCGCGGGATACCTACCCGGTTGGAACGAAATTCCTTTTGCTATACCGGGTGACTTTTTTTACCGTCTGCAAAATAATATGGTGTGCTGTGTAAATTGAATAGAAACTAATACATGAGAGTATTTGCTTAGTACCTCGCTCAAATACCTTAGTACAAATGCTCCTTTGTCAACATAGAGATCTCCCACACATTAAAAATGCCGCACATCCTCAATCCAAGATCCAAAATCCAATCTCATGTAATCGGAGTTATCTGCCGTTGAAGTTCTTCTTTATGACTTTGTAATTTATTTATTTTTCTGACATTTATATGTAATCTATTCAGAATTTGTCATGAATTCATGTATAACCTAATTTCCAATAGTAACTTGGTTTTGTTATGTGCATATGAATAACATAAGTTTTGTAATTGAGTAACTTTCTTTGAGTATTGTGAATGTGAGTGCCATGTAGCAGTTTTAAGCTTATCTGTCGTATATATGGCAGTTGAGAGCATAATATTAGGTATATCGTGCTCGCCGCTGATGGTGACGTGTGTATTGGATCGTTCGATTCCCTCCAAATGGTTGAGTTGATGAGCGCGTCATGTCCGTAAACGGAGGCTGTCAGATGGTACCTACTGGTCGTGGTCATCTCTTGACTGCCTAAGCAATGGTTTTACATTATTTTTTATAAGTACCACTACAGTTTTTTTATAATTGTACTAGCTTCAGCTAACGGACAAATTGACTGACAATTTATTATTGCTTGACAATTCAAAAGTGCCTTAATGTAAATGGTCTAATTGAAATAAATGTTTTGACTTTGACTTCGACTTTAACCAACACTGCATATGTATAAATTTTATCGATCGCGTTCGGTCCGTCAGCAAAATTATCACATTGATCATGTCAAAGCATTAACCTCAATAGCGCCTTGGCAAATCTCCTTTGTTTCTATGATCTAAGCGCGCTACCCACATTTATGCTCCCTGCCGTGGAAGTCGGCTCAATGTAAACCCAGCAATAGAAAATGGCGCATGCTTGTAGAGCCTTTTGATTTTTCTAAGAAATTGTTGCAATTCCGGGTACCTAAATCGGGATACACGAAAATGAAAAGCGTAGTTAGTTTTATGGTCCTGCCGGCCTAGCATGACCACGATAGAAACGGGTTTTGTCTACATAGAAATAGACAAAGTGACAGATTGTAGAAACATTTCTACGTTTTATGAATGAAATCTGTCACTTTGTCTATTTCTATGTAGACAAAACCCGTTTCTATCGTGGTCATGCTAGGCCGGCTGTTGATAATACACTAGTTAGTTTTAGTTAGTTCACTGCAATTCCGGGTAAATCGGGATACAATTTTTCCGAGTCAGGCCTCGCATTCATTGTTGACATGGTATGTCTTATCATGTACATGAGCATAATATCATATACCTACTTCTGACCTTATACTGTGTATGTATGTATGTCACACCGACGCGTCTCGCGCTCCGAGCCGCAAATTGTCGCGGAGATTAGTTACAGTATTAGAATAGTTTGTGGTGTGAGAAGAGATCGGAAGCTGCGCTGAAGCTCTTTGTAAACATTGAGAATTTTGTTGCTACGTGTACAAAGACAAGATGTAATGAATTTTATACATTTCTAAACTATGTTATCCTGTTATTAAATATTTAAGATATAAGATAAGAGGAGTATTCAAAGAGATTTAAAATTTTAACTGATGCGAGCAGGACGCGGTAGTTTAGTGGTAAGAGCAACGCCACGGTATGGCAGAGGTCACGGGTTCATATCCCGCCTGTGTCAGTTGTTTTTAAATCTCTTAATTATTTAATTTCAATAAAATAAACGTACTCCGCAAATGTATCCTTTATCAGCTCCTGTTTGTTCAACCTGGCGGGAACTCCAAATTCTCAACACGTTCAAAAACAACATATTATTTAGTCACCAAAATTCAAAAGCCCGAACTACTCTAAACTAAATTGAATATTAAAGGTCAACACGATTAGAGATGGACATAGAACAGTGTCCGGGGGTGTCCGGTGTCCGACAGCTGGCGACCCGCCGGCCGCATTGTCCGGACAACTTACTATCGAATCTATTTCCTCTCACGAGCCGGTCAACTTATACCATTAGTGGTCATAGTGGTCCGCTTCCACACTATTGTGTTAGGGTCGAACTTTATTAAAAATATCACATCACACTCACACTAAATAGTAGGTATACCTAAATGCGAAAGTTTGAATGTATGTGTGTTTGTTACTCTTTTACACTAAAATGGCTGCACGGATCAAACCTGGTAGCCTGGGACCTAGAGAAGCACATGGGCTGCTTACTACTTAACTTTTCATCCATTTTCACGCAGACGAAGTCACGGAAAACATCTAGTAAATTATAGTTCTCTTAAAAAACATGGATATTTTCTAGCGTAATCTTAAACCTATCAGTATTCAATTATGGAGGGCAAACTTTCACCTAATATTCGACGGAAAAATAACCGTAAACAATATTCATTAGACGCACCCCAAATACATAATAAGCTACTTAATATCCCGATAAGTAGCTTGTAAAAAATATGTCAGAACACAAACCACGAACTTCCACCTCTTAAATAGTTAATTGAGGGCTCATTGTGGCATTGAACGTTTACGGACTAATAAGTGTCACCATAATTATATTTTTACAGAGTTTCAGAATTAATTTGAGATTATGTTTTCCGCCCGCGGATTCGCCCGCGTTTTTGAGATGAAAAGTAGCCTATGTGTTATTCTGACGTATAAGCTATATTACTGTAGTTTCATCGAAATCCGTTCAGTAGTTTTTGCGTGAAAGAGTGACAAACATCCATACATATACACAAACTTTCGCATTTAAAATATTAGTAGGATATACATAAGCTATCGGAAGCACCGACATGTACCTCCAACATATACCTGCTGGGCACCTACAAGTACACATCCAGTCAGGAAATTGAATGATTATATCGGTGGCAACCCTGACGTTAAAACAAAGAGCGGTCGGCGTGGCCAGACGCGGTGTCGGGCAGCCGCGCCGCGTCCATTGCCGCGCGGTGCGGCGCGGTGCGGCGCGGTGCTACGATTTGTACGCATTATGGTGTAGGTAAGCTGGAGATAAAACACGCGTGTGCTAGAACAGTGGGTCAAGTAGTGTTGATACCTACTAATATAACAGAGCTGAAGAGATTGTTTGTATGAACGCAATTATCTCTGAAACTACCAGTCGGATTCTATAAATCTTTTTATATATATTATGATAGCCAGATTCATGAGGAATAGGTATAGTTTATTTAATATGACGCTATGATCCTTAAGAGCCGAGCAAAAAAAAGTCAAGTTAAAAGCGCGAGCGGGTTTAATTACGATTAAACAGTAGAAGTACAATAAATTGAACTACACTCGTGACTCGGTTCAGTTCGGTCGCGAGAGATAAAGTCACTCGTTTATTGTTTAGTTTGTGTTTCCATCACAGTGGGTCAGCGCATCTGTCCCCATGGGTGTTGCAAGAAGCGATGGTCGCTTACAGAAGATAAGCAGGCCTTGATCATTCATAATAAAATGTTATAATTTATTAAATCTATTTTGCAATAGTCAGTTTTAGAAGAATAATATTTAGAGATTGTCTAATGAAGATCTAAAGATGAATTGGCAGAATAAAGTACAAAGTGCCCAGTCCTGCAGGAATCACTAGCTGTTCCCCGCGGTCATGAATCCGGCTATCATAATATGTAAAAATATTTTTTCGGATCCGACTGGTAGTTCCAGAGATTAGCGCGTTCAAACAAACAAACAAACTTTTCAACTTTATAATAGATAATTAGTATAGATTAATAAATGTTTATTAGCAGCCCGTGCCTGCCTCGTCAGGGTTCGCACACTTTGTTCACTTTTAATTGGTACACATGCGCATATAAGCAGTAATCTCTCGCTGAGCCAACTTTAACGCGGATCAGTATGAATAACAAATTACACGTTTATCCTGAAAGCTTCCTCCGAATGCAAGAACTTTAATTTATAGTTAGTAGTACAACTATTAGTAGTTAGTAAATAGATAGTAGTAGAACAATGAGCTGTTACGTGCTGTATTTGGAAAATAAACGTGATTAATAGTGGTGCGGTGAGTCGTGAGTTAACGTGGCTCAGTGAGCTCGCTGAGCTCGGTAAGCTCGTGTGGACACTACGCTTACGAAAACAATGGCCGGAAGGACATTTGAATTAAACTGAACACAATATCATCAGGTGGATACTACAGCATCCTTAGTGGAATATATCTACTCGTACATCTATTCTATTCTATAATCTATTCTATACTTACTATTATAAAATTGTAAAAAAGCCGTGTCTGTACATTGAAGATATTCCAAAAAAACAGTCGGGTACAGGGTACTGGGACGTAAGAATAGGTATTCAAAAAGATTTTTTTAAATTTTTGTCTGTTTATTTGTTTGTCTGTTTGTACGTGCATCACGCAAAAAGTACTGAACGGATTTTGATTTGTTTTTCAGAATTCGATAGCTTGGGGTCCAACTCAAAATCTAAGCCACGTTTCAGCTAATTATGGTGGTATAAACCAGAGATACAGCTTGACCTCTTGGTAGTATTAGGCACCATACACTACAGAGGTCGTTTAAACGGGTCATTTCGTTGTAGTCTACGCGGACGGAGTCGCGGGAAAAAGTGTAGTAGAAAATAATATAGAACAATGAAAGTAATAATTTCTTGGCTGCGTTGAAATCCTTCTATTTAAAACTTTGGTGTCTGGTCTCGTTTCAAGGAAGGAACAAATGAAGCCGGCTCATCGGCTCATACGCCGCTGTCGGGACCGGATATACGAGCGGGTAATTGTTTGTCTATTATGGGAGTCTCCATGGCAACCCAGAGGTGGATTTGTGGTAGACATTTGGGAAAAAAGGATGAATTTATACTTTCATACGTTTTTGTTTGGAAACAGCTAATGTTACGTAAGAGAGTGATGTCACTATTTCAAAGACTGCGGCAGCAGCAACAGCATTTTGCAAATGATTGCATCCCGTAACGACTGTCCCATATAGGTATGCACACTGGGTGGGAATCGTTACATAGAAATTATAAAGAATAAAGAATATTTATTGAGCCAAGACTTAACCTAGTTTACAAAAGAAAAACAAAGTAGGTAATAAGTTTACATATGCGGCAAGATTCAAGGAAAAGTGCAACTGGGCTTAAACTAGGAGAAATTCCTGTGCTATAAGCACCAGTTACTTCCATCACCCGTGCTTGATGGCCATTTTACAGTGTAGTACAGAGTTTATAATAAAATATAAGTTGCTTTTCTTGTTTAAAGATCATAATATAAATCGTTACCGACACTTTATATGGATTTTGTCCGAAATATTTTTTTATTATTAGATATAGGTATTCGAAACTCAAACCGTCGAGGTTTGAACCCATGACCTCTGTCGCACCGTTGCGTCGCTCTAACCAATTAAGATATTGTGTCCCGCTCGCGTCAGTTGAAATTTCAAATCGCGGCTGTTGTTTTTGAAATCTCTTAAATATTTAGTAACAATAAGATAACTAAGCTTAGCATGGCTTTAACATGTTTAAAAATTCACAATAAATAAATACATATATCTACATTCAAACCGTCGCTTGAGAAGTTGAGACTTGTCTGCGTCTACTCAATATTCGGTAGACATGACGAATGCTGGTTCTAAACAAGCTCAACCGGGCTGTTTTTCAACAGCTCAGTTTATTTTCGGTCGACGGATTGAAAAAAGATGGAACTCTAAACGATCTGTCCTCCCAGGGTTGTCACAACACAACGATTTAGATTTCCGTCGCTCATATGTCAGCACTCTTGTGACATGCTAACTTAGGGCTGCCATAAATGCTGAGACGCAGACCGAGACATTTGGAATGATCTTTTAGACCAAGGTTAGGATTTATTTTATTAAGTTTAATTTTTGTCGATAATTATTAAAACGAAATAAAATGCGGAAAATCGACGATGATCTATAGAAAAAATGACATCCTAATTTTCTTAGGCTTGCTTTACGTTCTCAATGCAACTTTTCTTTGCCCATTCATATTTTTTTTAAGTTCTGTTTCTATAAGTAACCTCTTTTAACACATTTCTTTTTTGTTCACTGCGATGAGATCAACGAAAACACCCGATCCATATTATTGTAGCCTGGCAATGCAAAGAAAGATTGGCATATTTTAAAGATTTGCTTTTCTTTTGTATATGTCTAACTACCAAACCGGGACAATTGAGTTACTGACCGGGATACCGGGACACAACGCTTCAAACTGGGACATGTCCCGGTGTACCGGGACGTATGGCAGCCCTATGCTAGCTACATGTCACGCGACATGTGTCGCGATTCGCGAACATGCTGTGAATATAGCAATCTTTCTAATTGTTTACTCATATTTCTTAGATTTTGGGTGTTTGCATTATCTGGCTTAGCAACAGTGTTTCATACGTGATAATGTGATATATTATATAGGTATCTACAATTTTATTTCTCTATATTTTTATTGATATTCCACACTTATTGGGATAATAGTTCAGATGTCTGTCCATTTTTATTTTTCATGATTCGCTGAGGTTGATGTAGTCACATGCGAGTTTGTCGGACATTTCGTACTGCACTACGACACAGCAGTGTCAGCACATCAGATCTGATACTGCGTCCTGTGATCCCGTCGGAACGCTTCGCCTTCGGTGGTCCACAACGATGTCATCTACATTTATATTTGAAAAACTACGCTTATATGGTATGAATATCTTAGGAGGGCATGACTTGTATCGGACAAATACAAAACAGTCAGTATACAGACCTCATTTTTAGAGCTCCTGAATTTAATAATCAAAGTATGTATCTAACTGATTTATAAAAGATACTAAATAGAACTGTGGGCGCAACAAAAATACAAAATTATCTATTAACGGTCGGTCTCCCCACCGCTGCGTAGCATCCGTTTAATTTATTTGGCAGATAATTTTACACAAATTCTGTTCCATTTTTATTTAACTGGTAGATAGTGCCAATCCGGAGACTTTGAAACTGGTCCCTAGTGCCGCATTGTGTTAATACTTTGTAGATAAGCACAACTATTAGCAAGAATCCACTATTGCTGTATTTAAATGTAAAGACATCTAGCATTTTAGATATTTAAACCAAAGTTTAATGTATTTAAACTTCACTTGTCGCGTGAATTAAACTTACTCCCATTTTAAAACTATATCTCGTTAACTAACCTAGTAACTCTTGTATCGACAGAGCAAACCGTTACAGCAATTTAACCCAACAAATGCGCCGCCGTGATTAGGAGTCAATCGGCCCACATCGAGACGTCGAGGGCCCTTCGTCAAGTGAGGGTTAGCAGCCGAGTGGGCCATTACCGCCAGGATAGACAACTATTAGTGTGACTACATACTGCAATAGGTTCTCAAACGTCTAAATCGTGTGATTAAGTTTTATGAAAGGGTATTTAAATGGTAATATTGGACGATTACAGGGAATCGTTGTGACTTATACCCTAATTCTCATTTGATTTTATATTTTCCCAAGTTGCTGTTCGTTTAGACAAGCACTGAATTTTTAATAGCCCCGTTTGCAACGAACGATCCAGCGCCCTCTGGGGCCCTAGCCTAGCTTTTCTGTTAGCGTTCACGCCAAACGATAAGTACAAAATGTATGGCAGTGACATCACCTGAGGAAAAGTCAGGTGACCTCGCTTATTTCTAACTAAATAAAATGCTAACAGAAAAGCAACTTGGCTAGGGCCCCTGATCGGACGCGGCAGCAACGCGATTCGAGCACTCAGGATTTTTTTTTCATTTCATTAGGCTGTATCGAGAAATACACAGACTTGTTTAATAAGTACCTATGCTCAAAAAACTGTGCGTAACGTGTACTCCCTTAAACTGTACAAGACTACATGTTAAGTTGGTACTAAGTGGACCTTCATGAAGTAAGTGTTGGTGGCTCATTAGCTGAGTTTATTACAAAGGGTTGACCGCACTGCAACTTTTAGACGAGTTGTGTGTTTGCAAGTTTAGATGTTGTTTTAAAGTAGAGGTGTACAAGAATTCATCTGGAATGTTGGTGACAACTGGAATATAATTTTATACGAATAATCACTTCGTAATGACGCTAATTCAGCAAGCTATGTACCGTATGTTCTTATTATTTGCAAGTAGGGTGACTAAGTTACGCGCTATAACTTCATTTTTGCTTCGCATTCTTACTGATTTTTTTTATTTTTGCTCGGCTCCTAAGCGTCATAGCATGATGTTAGAGCCTATACTATTCCTCGTGAATGTGGCTATCATATACAAAAAAAAAAATTCGAATCTGACCGGTAGTTTCTATAAGCGTGTTTAAACAAACGAACAGTCAAACAAGAAACTCTTTAGCTTTATTATATAAATATAAGACTATAGATAGAACCTTAGTAAGTATATGAGTAGGCTTTAGGAGTCATTCAAAAAGGGTAAACATTTAGAAGAGGCAGTGACAGACGCGTCCAGTCATCGTGGAACAATTTGTCGGCGAGTGTGACACCAAGTATGCGACCTGCGTGTTACGTTTGTATTGTACGAAATATGCGCCTTTTGTTCGCTAAGAGGTAAGGCGACACATTTTGAAAGAACGACTTTTCGATATTTGTAAATAATTTGTATTATCTACACGTTCCGTGGGAATTCGTTCTGTGATTCTCCAGAATTTACATAAAACTTCAATGAGATTTTCAGTTTTTCAAAATTTCAGCTTTGTTTCGTTATTAAAAATAGTAACTGGGCAAACGAGCTTCACTCGGATTTTTTTCTATCTAGATGAATTTGGAGAGTTAAACATTATCTAAATACTGCTATGGTGAAGCAGAGGTCGCGGGTTCAAACCTGTGTCAGTTGTTTTTGAAAATCTCATAATTATGTATTTAATAACATTAAATACAAAATTGTCGAAAAACCAATTTAAAATAAAAATGCGATATAATGTAAGAAGAATTGCTCACTTAAAGTAATAAGACAGATAAAATAAGTCTCTGCAACTTGGATATTGTTTCTGCGTTAAGCCGATCATCACATAACTTTTACAGCGACTTTGAAGGCCGTTTCACCATCGCATAACTCTCAACAGATCCGTTCAGGCTCCGTTCAACTGGATCCGAACCAAATTGATCTCGATCAGCCGCTCTACATTGATACTTAAATCGATTCCGCTCGCGCTGTATACCAAATCAATTCTATTTTGTTTGTTACTCCAATTACCTAATATGGTGGAATTTATTATCGTTACATCTCACTTTTGGTGTCAAACGAATTTTTTTTTGTAATTCTTACCCGTTTTCATGAAAAGGTTATATAAATCACCTTCGTACACGTAATCCAGGGTGTTCGAAGTTCTTTTAAATTGTTTAGTTGGAAACATTAGGTAAGGGGAAAATTAATTTGAATATTTAAAACTGATTCGGGGAAAACTTTATCCATTTCAAGTTCAATATAGATCTATTGTTCGGTAAAGTTCAGGAGTAAAGATAAATACAACGTGCTTGTTTACCTTTCCGCCAACTTTTCAGTCAAACTTGTACCTTAAACAGTGCAAGCAAGTACTGAGTATTATACTCTACTAGACTTTTGCCCGCGGTCTCGTTTGCACGATCTAGGCCCTAGACGGTCACAATTGCTTTAGACCGTAGAATCTAGGGTCCTAAAGTGACCGTCTTTTTTAGATAAAAGGTACTCTATGTCCTTTTCTGTACCTCAGACAACGTATATGCAAAATTTCATGATAATCGGTTCAGTGGTTAAGGCGTGAAAAGGTAATAAACTTATTTTCGCATTTATAATATTCTACAACTACTACTCTCATCTGCCTAGCCTTTTCCCAAATTATATTGGGGTCGGCATCCAGTCTAACTAGTTTTGGCTGAATATCAATATTTTACGTGGAGCGACTGCCATCTGACCTCCACAACCCAATTAATGGGTAATGCCGGTATTCGAATGTTAGACCAGCTGTCAGACTTTTAGGGCTTCTGACTACCCGTAACGATTGTCAAAGATATTCCTATGACAGCCGGGACCAACTGCTTAACGTGCTCTCCGAGGCACGGAGGGGTCTCGACGTGTAAAGAACGGTCACCCATCCAAGGACTGGCCGCGGCAAGCGCAGCTTAACCTCGCAGATTGATCGATCAGCGCGGCCGTCATTTAGCCACGAGCCCCTCCACTACATTCTACAACTACTACTCTATTTATAGTTAATTCCCTGCGGGCCTAGCATGTGGGCCTAGCACGAATAATTTTGACGTATCGTGTCGTAAACGTAAGTGAATTTCGAATCTAAAATACATCAGTCATAGAGCATTTAGTTAAAATGTTATACAATTCGCGCATTTGAATAAATACAGAGATTTAAATAAAGTATTTAATTTAAATAAATAATGTATAGCAAACGTGTATTTTCAATTCAAAATATGCTTACGTTTACGATACGCAACGTCAAAATCGTTCGTGCTAGGCCCTATGAACATTAAACAATTTTGACGTTGCGTATCGTATCGTAAGCATATTTTATATTAAAAATATGGGTTTGCTACACGATATTTATATAAATTAAATCATTTAAGATTTAAAATTCGCTTACCTTTACGATACTATACGTCAAAACTATTCGTGTTAGGCCGAGACTCATTACGAATCGTTACCAATAAATGTGAGCTGAACGGTTCGAGGCCGCGTTCGATTTCGATCGAGTGACGCGCTGCCGTTCGATACTGCAGTATAAATAGGATATCGATGCGATGACCTGTACCCCACCAACGTACCCAGACCCCTGTCGTACCCTGCATGTAACGAAACTGCGAATAAAACCGTACCAACTGTGACGTACTCGCAGCTCAAGTTTAGCTGGTGGTTCACGTAAGATTTCATTATGCTGCTAAAGTCGGGATTATTTGCGTCATCGTGTGTCGCTTTATACTTAACTATATAAAAATAAAATCGACATTTAGCTATCTACATAGACTTATGACTCCCTCGTAAGCAAATGGCAAAGAATCAATAAATCCTTGTTTAGAAAACTCTTAACTGTTTTGTAAGTATTACGAGCTCGGATTGCTCTGAATTTTTCAATTCGCTTCGGTGGATAAGTAGTGGATCCACTTACTGTTTCCTTTATACCGAGCAGTGTACAACACATGTGAGATAGGGATTGAGACAATTTACTTCAATTGCTTCATTTGTATCGAGCGCTCGTTGTTGCGATGAGAGCCGTAAGTGATGGCCGTGTGTCCTCTTTTCATTCATTTGAAAAACGTTGCTCCACACTAGGAGTTTCTCCTGTGTCGCGGCCTCGCAGGTGCGTTTACAAACACACATTTCACAAACACAAACAGCCAGACCCGAAACAATATTTGCTCCGTGCGGAAATCGAACCTGCGACACGTCGCGCAACAGCCAATTGCAGCTACTGCGACAACCGTGCTCTACCACCACGTACTTTTATACTCTTTCACGCAAAAACTACTGATGGATTTTGATGAAACTTAATAGTTATATAGCTCATACATCAGAATAACACATAGGCTACCTTTTATTCCGAAAAACGCGGGTGATCACGCGGGCGGAAGCTAGTATGAAATATTTCAGAGATTTAAAAACAACTAACACGGGTGGGATTTGAACTCGGGACCTCTGCCGTATCCCTCTCTTTATAATACTAATTTAGACGAAGGGATCCATTGACAATGGATTTCTAAACAACGAAACATTCATTGACTCTTGCTGTTGACTGTACCTTAAACTGAAATCGATAGCTGCGACTGTAGCTCGAACATTGACATTCGTTGACATCGATTCACAAATTACTTTTCCTGGACGTAAGTATTTACGGTAACTTAACTGTATCATTAAGTGATAGACGATTGATTTTAATCAATGAGTTCTATGGTATCAGTTTATTAAAAAAGTCTTTTACGATGACTGTGGCTTAAATAATTATGTTAATTATATACGGGGAGCTGGGGGCACCGAATATTATATTTTTTTCTTAATTATTAAAAAAGTTACGGATATTTTTGGACGGCTTGCGATATGAGGTGACTGGGAGAAATCGTCACGTAATGAAAAAAGTGTAACGCCCCCTCCATAAATCTAAAACTTACGGTAATCGCGTTCGTGATGTCCGACCAGTACCCGTCGCGGCTTCAGAGTGAGATAAATATATTTTATCAATCGTTGACTGAATCCGTTTACAATGTCAATGCTAACATTACGACTTTTAAATTGTTATATTTAAACTAATAGTAGAAACTTGTAACAGCGATTAGTTTTAATACGAGTATCGATATGGAAGGTTCCTATCACCGGCGACTGCTAATGTGTGGACATTATGCCGACAAATGGCGCGAACATATTCGCATGGTGTGGCGAAAGATGGCGGCCATTGATGTTGTGCCGATGGACGTTAATGGACAGTTACTTACGTAGCGGTTAATGTATCTAACTGTTACGAGAATTACAAGTTATAAACGGTCCTGCAGTACGTTGTTTACAATTTAACTGATAAAAAAATGAGTGGGACAGCTACGTGTTTTGGTAATAACAAAGGTATTCAACCAAATCTATTGTAATAGTCTTTTTAATACAAATATACAGCTAAGACGTCACAATATAGCACAAGGTCATTCCTATTCCTATTTTTTTTTTTTTTTTGAGGATGGGAAATCATCAAATGACCCCTCCCGCTCTGGGCGGAGCGGAAGGGAGTGTCAGACTCTTACTGACTAAACCCGCACCCGTGTTCCTTCCTTAGCCCTTTATGTTCCGGGTCAGCGGTATCCCTTTCGGACAATCCCGCTTTCCCGTTCGGCACGGGCCTGGGTCCTGATCGGACGGTGAGCTACCCATTACTCACCGCCCGCAGGCCCGAGCATTGGAAACTGGATTACATTTTGCTAGAAACTGTTCAATTCTCAGTACGTCAGTTGTTCGACTGTACATACTTTGTGCTTCTTTTGAAACCCCGCTCCAGTCGTCCACAATGTGCGGGAGCATTTTTACTCTGTGGTATCAACAGTGTTTTGTTTTTTTTTCATAACCTGAATTGAATTGCGAGCAGAATGAAGGACATTGTAATATTGTGCGCCCGCATGCCTTCTGTGCTTGAAAGTACTTACTTTTATATCAACGGCACGCTATGATGGCTAGTGTTGCCCAAACGCAAGACCGAGACGAGTCTAACCCCGTCTTTGGTCTCGGTTCTGCGTTAATACTCATAGTCATGGTCTTAGTTTTAGTATTGTACTTTCATTCTTGGTCTTGGTCTTAGTCTTGCTGTAATTAGGTGGTCTTGATCTTGCGAAAATGATTGTTGCAAGACCGATTTTGGGCAACACTAATGATGGCCGATTTGACGTTTAAATCCGCTCATAAAGTTTTGTAAAAATTGACAACTACTTTTGAAAGACCAATTGCTGTACTTTATACGTAGTTTATGGTGACGGGTCACTATTGACAATAAAGAACAGCAATTGTTCTTTCAAAAGTAGTAGTCAATTTTTGCGAAACTTTATGAGCGGACTTGAACGTCAAATCGGCCATCTTAACGTGCCGCTGATATAATGTAACTAAGTCGGCAAGTATCATAATATGTACGAGTATTATAAGGCGACTTATTATCGTGTAGCACAAGGCTGCTTAGCCAATTTTAAAGGTGGGCCATAATTTTGACTCAAACCAAAAAACATTTTTATTTTTATATTTTGATGCTTTTTTTACAGCCACATTTCATCTAATTCCGGTGGGATGAACCAGAGATACAGCTTGACCTCTTCATAGTACTTAACTATAGTCACCCTACAGTACGGAGGTCATTTAAAATTGTCTTTTTATTGTAGTCCACGCGGACGGAGTCGCGGGCAAGAGTCTACTGTCTAGTCTATATATGTTTTCTTTTACTACTCAAAACAAACCGAAACATACATCAGCACATAATAACAAGCAGTAAAACACGAGTAAACTCTATCCGCCGTCTGCAAGTTAACTGCGACTCGTAAACCGTGACTCCTAATATACCTAACTCAGTTCTTTATGTGACTTCAAACTTACACCTCATTGTGCCTTTAATTGACACCCGCCAAAAATCCGCTTACGGCTTCCGAAGTTGCCGACTGTGAAACAAAAGTCGACGTCGACTTTCAAACTTGCCGACGAAGTTGAACTTATTGTCGGTTACTTGTTGATAACTTATTGTAGGTCATTTGTTCGTTTCAAATTCAATTCTTTGGGCTTTTGATTTTTTTTTTAATGTCGCTACCTTAGCCAGCCTTCAATCTAACCTAATTATTTGAGTTTTAAAATATTAATATAATTAATTCGAGCAAGAGGTTGTGAGTTAAAATATTATAAACCCCTTCAAACTACAATTAACCTTTCTTCAAAAAAAGTTAAGAAAATAGTTACAGACAAATATATTTGGAATGAGAGATGCCATGTGGCTGCTCTAAGTAAACACGACACTTGGGACAGTGTCGTGTGATCACGTGGAACATTGAGTGTGATGTCGCGACACCTGTATCCGCGCTCTAACGTCTGGCTGACATCTGTTGAAAGTTTTCAAGCATTTACTTTGTTTTTTTTATAAATCTCACTAGGATGTCTCCTGTACCGTAGGTTCGTTTACAAACACAAACACTAGACCCGAAACAAGTATTTGTTCCGTGCGGGAATTGAACTGTCGACACGTCGCTACGACAACCGTGCTGTCAAAGTTCATTCAATAAATTCGAAGTTTTTTTGTGAATTTGAAACATGTCAAAGCCATGTTATGCTTCTATTAAGTTATTAAATATACATATAAGTGATTCTCAAAAATCTACAAAAATATACATTTATAATGTATAGATCGCATCGATATCCGATAACTGCAAAGTAATTGGCATTGAGTTGGAAATACTGCATAAGTTTTCCGATAGATGTCACCAAACGCTCCTAAGAAGCGTATTACAAAGGGGTCTCAAATTTCAAATGAGTCGGGCGAGACCCGGTAGCTGAGTTGGTTCAGAGCACTAGCCACGGTTCGGCAGAGGACGCGGGTTCAAATCCCGCTCGGGTCATATGATTTTTGAGAATAACTTATATATTTAATAAATTCGAAGTTGTGTAAAATAATGTATGAAGGATTAGACATTCAGACAACTTTCGTTTGTATGCGATTGATTCAAGATTTGTTTTTCATTGCTAACTACTTGTTGTAAAAAAACAGAAGAAAAAACTCAAGGGACTATGATCTTCAACAAAGAAGTCTTAATAAAGCCAGTTAAGACTTAAGAGCGGAGAATATGAATAATTACATTAACAAATTAAGTCTGCAAAGTTTAAATCCAGCCTTATTATAACGATAGCTTCAATCTGGTTAAGAATTAATCCTTTCTTCACCTGTGTCTAATCCTTTTGTATAGATAATGGTATTCTACCAGCAGTCGGTATCGGCTCTAGATATAAGTGCGCTCAAGTGGAATCGGCTTAAACAAACTATTTGTGGATGACAATCGTAATCCTTGCGTGGCTAGGGATGCCACGCGGCCGAGCGTCGCTTGTGGCAGACAACTACGTGACACACGGTGGCGACACGGTAGTTAGGACGATACCGGCACGAAATTTGAGCTCTGATCCTGAAGTGATTTTGCACCTTACTTCTGGACAATTCGACGCGCTCACGAACCCCCACCACTCCGCCGAGAGCTCAAGTTAAATGCCGGCAACTATAACTAGAGGCATGATCATTTATTTTATTTTAAGGATCCGTTTAGAACTAGAAGTTAATCCACAAAGAACAGTTTAAATGAAGAACTTTAAAGGATTCGTTTAATTACGACGATATTTATAGATCATGAATGACTTAACTTGATCAAAGCGACAAGTTCTCCGGATTCCCCGGTTCTAGAAGCTTCCTTTTGTGTAGGCTTTTATTTAATTAATAAAGAGCCACTTCTTATACCGGTTACAGATCTGGATCACTATTGAGGCAACCCTGCGCACGCTCGAGCAAAATCCCGTTACTAATAGCTCGTTAATAACGATAATCGAATAGACTCGATTATTATTGAATCGAGTCGATTATCGGCTCACAGCGATTAGTAATCGTTCCGCGCAAACAAAATTAATTAAAACAAGTTCGCTTGTCGCGGCTGGTATGCGCACTCCTCTGAGGAGACGGGCTCTTACCGTGAGCTGTGGCGAGAGACGGAGATCAATGGCTTACCTGAAATATAAAGAGAAAATGTGTTAAAAATAGCCAAAAACGGAAGTAGAGTATGAATAAAGAACTTTCATAAATAAAAAAATAATGTAACAGGAGAATTAAGAAATTATAGAGGTTTAAGACCTCCGCTCAAATAGTGTTACTGTGTCACAATTCATTGTTCAACAAATTTTTTTTAATGTAAACTTATTCTTGATAGTATGTTTTTTTGACTTATTTATGATACTATTTGAGCGAACGTGCGCTAATGGTTCTTGTTCTTCAGCCACCACTAGAAGGCATTAGGTATACCTAGCGTCCTAGTATCTCACAGCGCTGTCATTGTGTGTAACGGAATATTATCTATTGCAAATAAAAACAATCCTTATTCTGTAATGTTTTTCGTAGCTCCGCGCGCGGCAGTTGACAATAAAAGTTTATTTTGTCAATATAAGAAAAAGCAATACGTGAAATCGAACAAAATGCTTGTTATCGTTAGTCGGTAACAGAGGCATAACTTATACAAGAACTTTTAACGAAATAATTTAATATTACAAATTAATATACTTGCTACAATATTCTCGGGAAACAAAACAAATATTTAACGTAACTTTACGAAATACGGGAAACATTTCTAGTAAGCATACGTTTTGACGGTAAAGTTTAACGGTAATCGACCAACTAGTAGAATTTAATTAAAAACTAAGCTGGTCTATATAATTGTGGTACTTATATAAAACTGAGCTAGTCTATGGTACTTATATGTAGTTGAGCGTGAAGCGATTGTTGGGAAAACTTGTTAGTTTTTTGCAACGTTGTATTCGAGAAGATAGAACAATTTAAGAGTAGGTAGAATTTTTATTTTACGCTGTCTGTGTGTTAAATCTATAGAAGGAAAGTTTTTTTAATTTGTACCGAATAGGCTCCAAAACTACTGGACCGGTTTCAAAAATTCTTACACCAGTAAAAAGCTACATAATCACTGAGTAACACAGGCTACTTTTTATCCCGAAAAATACACAGTTCATCTGGGTCACGCGGACAAAGTCGCGAGCAAAGTGCTAGTAATAAATATTTTAATTCGTCTTACATATAGTCTACGTTTGAATTACTAAATTCTGCTGTAACGACAAATCTAATGAGGACGTTGGTTACAGTGAAAATATGTCTGCGTTTATGAATTCATTAATTTGGATACCGAAGCAAAAGTATGTTGGAATACATCCAACCTCGAAAAACTTAACTGTACGTAGGAGTGATACGGGGACCACTTATTTTAAAAAGTCTAACAGAAACGATTAGTTGGTAGCTTTGAAGTTTATCAAGTAACTTCCACATGTATTTGGATCGTACAAGCACAACTTACTCCAGAAGAGCAATTAAAACCTTAAACAGTTTACCAGTAACTACTTAAACTTGCGAGCTAATCACCCACAAGCAAAGTAACTTAACTACAAGTACAAGTCAGACAAGCTAAAACTCCTTTCATCCGAATTAATTAAACTTGGTTTATTTAAAAAACTACATATTTTATTAATGTGTGACGTAGGTACCTATGTGCAAGTTGCAACAACTTGCAGCAACTTGTAACGAGGCTATGATAGTTTGTATCAATTATGTAAATACTTGCGAACTTGCGAATAGTTGCGCTGTCACAAAACAGCTGGTTAAGTTAACGTGAACTTAACTATCTAAAGAATTAATGTGGAGACGTTAGCTGAGTAGCGCATCTCTTAAATATTCATGAATTGTGTTTCTAATAGCATTTTTTTAAAAGGGAAGCATAATTTGTGCAATGTGAGAGGTTATGCAAATATTAGCAATTCGTTTGGCTAAAATTTTTGCTTTATGTAGCTTGTTGTTACTTTCATAATGACTCAAATCGGCAATTTTTTTTTTCATTCTTTGTTTGACCATTTTATAAAGGTTGTATACTTATTAATAACCTTTTTGCAAGGACTACCGTTTAGTATTTATTTTTAGCAAAGTGGCAATCGATGGGCCATGCTCACTTATTCATCGAGTACATCGATCGCCTTCGGGCAGGTAAGTGCCTCCTACGGCCTACAGTTACGGACGGCGCCATGTCATGAAC
The DNA here is from genome assembly GCA_948465475.1 of Thalpophila matura. NCBI lineage: Eukaryota > Metazoa > Arthropoda > Insecta > Lepidoptera > Noctuidae > Thalpophila > Thalpophila matura. The sequence continues at coordinate 16,277,524 of OX419194.1, read as the reverse complement.
CGTAAACATTATTTACGGCGATAATAGCAGCCAGCTCTTTAAAGGCAGAATACAAAAATACCTTAGTCATGTTTATTTCACGAACGCGGCAACGACAGTGTCTATAGTCCATTTCAGGAAAGAAGTCCCGCGGACAATTGTGGAACTACATTATACTACATTATGTCGCGCGAATACAGCGCTGCGTCTGCGGGACTTCTTTCGTGAAATGGACTATATGTACTGTGGTATCGGCCATCTTTGATTCGATATTTAAAAATTGCCCACATAATTTTAGCAAACATTTTTTTGCGGGTGCAGTAATGTTTGTTATTTATGCATTTACAGTTCTGGGCAACATTATTAGACATAGACTGGTAATATATGTCTGTCACTTCCTTATTCCATTAACAGTTTATCAGTAATCATTATCCGCGGTTCGGGCGAAGTCCTTCAAAACTTTAGTTAGTTAAGGCTCGGATACTATTGTTGTACTGTTATTGTGGTGACGATAGGGTTACCTGAAGAAACAAGATGCTCTGGAGTGGTACTGAGTGGCAACTTCAAGTGTGAGCGTGTGTCTTGTCTACGGTTAGGTACCTACATACTTCTATTCATACCGTGTCTATGGTAACCAACCTTAACTATGCTTTGATTCCAGACAAACCTTCAGCCCTCAACTTTTTATTATTACCTATTCTATGACTAGCTGACCCGCCCCGGCTCCGTACGGGTAAAGTTTAGTCTCTGCAAATATTGGATTTCATGAGTTTTATTTTTTTTACGCGAAACCCTAATTCTTTATTTAAATAAAAGTAACCTAAGTTACTTCTTATAACATCAGGCATCAGCTATCTGTCAGTGAAAGACCCGTCAAAATTGGTTCAGCTGTTTTTGAGATCAGCTGGAACAAACAGACAACAATTAAAAAAAAAAACTTTTTTGTTCCAAGTACCCACCGTATAAATAAAATACTTTCTTATGCATTTAGTAAAAAGCTGATATTCAAAACAGATACTTATAGGACGTTGGTAGTTTTGGGCTTGATATGGTACAGTAATAAAAGCTTAACCAAAAATAAAAATATATTTTAATTGTTCTTTGCCTAATTTATCTTGTGATGTCGACAGCAACTAAAACCTTTGAATTGAGAACTCATTAGTCGGACTGTACTTCATTGGATCATTCACACCATACTTAACTTCACTGTCACAAATACAAAGATTTGTCTTTAATCCAATTACCTACGTACAAAAACAAATAAAAAATGAATTTAAATACTCTTGAAATACTTGATCACACCAAACTAATTTCATATCTGTACCGATATACAAATTCTGAAGCCCAGCGTTTTATGGGCGTCCGCCGTGTCCTTTTATGTATCTGTATTGTTATTCTTCAAATTGGCTTTATCAAATATCAGCAGTTATGTAAGTAGGTAGACACTGTAGACAGTCCACTCCACGTCTATCCTGGCTATGTTGAAGTGGTGTTTAGGTCGAATTGAAGCGCGGCTCGAAGCTACAACTTTTCAGCGGTAATAATTCGAACAAGTCCTAAATAGTTCCAGTATTAGACTCGAATTTTGTCTGTAGTCTCAAAGTAGTTTATAAAATCGATTCTATTATTTTGTAATAGCTTGAAGTAAATAAAATACCGTACAAGATTTTGGAATGAAGTTTTTCTACAACTGAAACATTCATTCAGAGAATTCAATGTTTTGTTCTTGAACAGTTTTTTTACACCTACTGTACTTTTTGTTTGCAGTGTTATGAATGTGCCGAATGCGACAATAGATTGCGATAAATATTTTGAGAAAAAATATTTTATTACGAATTATTACACGAGCAATGACGTCATACGCACAAAAATAATAGGTATGTGCTGTTGTGTTATTAAAATCACTGTAGTGCACAGTTTATGATAACGAAGAGTCACAGAATAAAAACACAAAAAAGTTATAAGTACATACAAATTGTAAAAATGTTCAAATTATTTTGGCAAAATACTTAATTTGAATCTTTTTAAGCAATAGATATAGGTACAAAATAATAACTCATACATTGACACAACTGGTCCGAACATTAGTACCTACGGTATGTCTAAATCAGACAAAATGTTTCAATCGTGTCTTTGTGTTGCTGTCTTAATTAATTCCAGCCTAGTTTAACAGACACGAATAAATTCTAAAATACGGCTGTCTGAATCTGCCAACGATAAGAGAGCTTTTTATTACGAATAAGTATTATGAATGTAATCGATGAATATGTCGCTACCTTTAGGCTCAAAGGGCGTAACCACAATTTTGGCAAAAATGAGATTTGATCCCTAATATCGATACCTTTAGGCTCAAATCTCATTGTTAAAATGATGGTTACGCCCTTTGAACCTAAAGGTATCGATGTATTGACTGGCGTGTCCTTTAGGTTCGATGAGAATTATAAGTACCTACCTACTTAGAAACGAGGTTATTTGATATATTGAATATACTTATTATCTATGGACGATTTTGTTCAAACACTGGTGTAGGTATGGGCGACGGAAAATTCTCATCGCCGCCGCCTGTGGCCACCTGTTACTCAGGGTCAGCGACCTATTGTCATGTTGTATAATATACCTATGTCAAGCTGCGAGACACCAAGTTTGAGTCTCACCGTCTCATGTGATTCCACCGATACCAGCTCGGCTTACGACAGAAATAGGCGAAGTAAGTAGGTATACCATAGGTATAATACGCATGATATGCTGAGCTACTGTGTCTTCGCCTGAATCAGTTGACCTTATAACACGCCTCTTCTGAGCGTTGGCGACATCTATCGGAGACTGATTACAGACTCCAACTCAATGCTTCTAACTTTGCAGTTAGAAAAACATCGATACGATATCACCATTTATTAATAAGATTAAGATAAGCATAACATGGCTTTAACATTATTAAAATTCGCAAAAATATACATTTATACCATAAGTATTTTCCCGGACGAGCTATTTCGAAATGAGCTCTACTGCTAATTATGTTAGGTAGGTATTTATTTACAACGAAATAACCAATTAGGTACAGTAAATAAAGCTAAATTGCCGAAAAGGTTCCAACATCCCGCAAAAAATGTAAAGGTATTCAATCAAAACAAAAACAAGTAAATCGAATACCTACAATCATCATCTGCCTAGCCTTTTCTCAAATTATATTGGGGTCGTCCCAAATCGAATACCTACAATGAATAACAATAATACAATATTTATAGTTGAAGCATAATTAAGTCGTCAATTTGCAGCAACGTGCATTGGTCACCGCTGATTGTTGTGAAACCAATAAATTAATGGCTGGAACAATAAATTAATTAAACACAAAAAGGAAGAAACGGTTGAATAAATAATGTGTACGCATTATGTGAATACGTACGCATAATGAGTAAGCAGTGATAGCCTAGTGGTTTAACCATGTGCCTCCCACGGCGAATGGTTCGAGTTCGATTCCGAGGCACGCACCGCTGACTTTTCGAAGTCATGTGCGTATTAGAAATTAATTATTACTCGCTTTAACGGTGAAGGAAACATCGTGAGGAAACCGGCATGTCCTAGAACCAAAAATTCGAAGACATGTGACGTCCACCAACCCGCACTGGGCCCGCGTGGTGGACTACAGCCCACCCCCTCTCACAGAGGAGGCCTGTGTCCCAGCAGTGGGAATATTATAGACCGATTATGCTATTATTATATGAATAAAAACGACCATCGTTATAAAAAATATGTTAAAAGGATTGTATTACAGAACCGAACTCGAGACTCAACCTTATATCTAGTTTTAACCAATCAAATGGCTTTAAATCTATGCTCAAGGCGATATCTGTGCTTGAGTATCGTTCTGTAATACAATAAGAGGCGATCGAAGGTTGGAAGAACTCACGGCGGCGGCGGCGTTTAACAATCTGCCTTCTTGTTATGGTAAACATAGCAGGATCGCCTTCCATCTACAGGGCGAACCCGATACCTAATAATGAACTGATTATGATTATGAGAAATTCAAGTAACGCCGCGGTATTAATAATAGTTGACTGCTTGTGTAACACTACATTAGGAACCGTAACATTAGTACCAATTTAAGTAGCTGTCTGTTTAGAATTTAACGTGTTCCCCATACTTAGGGTTGCCATACGTGCCGGTAATACGGGACTGAGTGATATAGGCTACTTTTAATCCGAAAAATGCACAGGTAATGTGAGTCACGCGGACGAAGTCGCGGGCAAAGTGCTAGTAAATTATGTTTGATTTTGTTTGCTTCAAGGTAGGTAGGTACATACAAGTACTATTAATTTGACTTTCTTCAATATACAGACACATTACAGTAACTGTAGCTATATAGAAATACAGTCATCAGTCTGTGTGCCCAGAGGCTCTAGACAAGTTGCTTTTCTGTTAGCGTTCACGCCAAACGATAAGCACAAAAAGTATGGCAATGACATTACCTGCGGAAAAGTCACGTGACTCACAAATGTCACTTCCATACATTTTATCCGTAGCGTTTGACGTTAACGCTAATAGAAAAGTAATTTGTCTAGGGCCTCTGGTGTTTCTAACGCTATGTAGGGCATTCGCAGACGGTAAGTATTATAGGGTATGTCAACTTAGATGTGCTTAGTAAATTAGAGTAACCGGTTTGTAAGTGATGATCGAACTGGACAGCTGTTGTATGCAGGTAATTATTTAGATTATTTTATAAATTGTTTTGTTTTTACCAAAGATATAAGAAGTTTTTACATTAACTAGGTATCGAAATCGATAAGGTGGGTAATGCATAGTTCAGTAGATCTAAATAATTAATGTTGTAAGCTGAGACTCCGATCCCTCCAAACACAATTATCTGCGTGACAAGTTAGACAAATGCGGCAACCCTAAAATGTTGCAAACATTTAAATTGGAGCAAATTCCCTTCGCGTTATACCTTTAAGGTTCGCCATTAGGCACTATTTTGTTCATGGAAATTAGTGATCATGTTTTTGAATGCAGTTTAATCATTTCATGTTATTATAGCATATTAGTAGGTATAGACAGTATAGATAGTAAGACATTTCACGTGGTTGTGTACACATAATAGAAGAATAAGTAGGTTGTATGTCTGCACGCTTAGCATGACCAATTCTATCTCTATTCTACCAAAGAATAGACAAAGTTCTATCTATGAAATCGTTATCTCTTCTGCCCGAGCACGCGCGACCCGTGCTTGGTTTATCAGAATTTGTCTACTGAAGAATAGAGACATTTCTCTTCATTGTATGCATGCATAAATCTTTCTACAATCCGTCACTTTGTCTATTCTTCTGTAGACGAAACCCGTTTCTATCATGGTCATGCTAGGCCGGCAGCCATCTTAATGAATCATAGATACAAGTGTGTAAGTATCAAAATAATTTAAATTGTATTAGCAAACGCGACACAAATGACCGTTCTTCGTAAGTGGTCCGCACGGTCCTATGTGTAACTTGTCCTATTAGCCTGTCTTATCAGCCGCACGTCTAAATTACTTCAGGATCAGACCAGCTGGTACTTATCGCTAGGATCAAGTTGTTCCTTTGTGCTGCATAGTGTGGTCGTTGAGCTGATAAATCGGCTCACGTTGCGAAGTTGGAGTTTGTTTGAGTTGCTGCTTACTGCGGATATCGATGGTACTAAAGGCGGCTACTGTAACATGTAGTCTTGTAGGTTATGCGGCTTATAAACCACTAGCACTTTGCCTACGACTTCGTCGGCGTTATTCACGGGAACTGTGCACTTTATTGGGATAAAATATAGCTTATATTACTCAGTGATAATGTAGCTTTCTATTCGTGAAAGAATTTTTAAAATCGGTTTAGTAGTTTTGAATTTATTCATTACAAACAAAAATGCAAAAAAAAACTTTTCTCTTTTTACCCGATTGCGGCGAAGCCCAAAAGGAGTGTTTCTAATTAATATTTTTTGGATTATTATCTATAGTACCTAGGTAACGCTACCCTCATTTGTGTCTTGATTTGTTTGTTTCTACTAATATTGTTAATCCCGTTGTATGTCCCGTTCGCGATATTCGATTTTTGAGAATCTCTTAAATATTTAATAACTTAATATGGTTAATGTTTCAGAATATGAGCAATTTTTTATGGAAAAAGTCAAGTAACGGTTAGAACTGCTTAATTAGTGTTACGAATGGTACAAAAGTGCTGAAGTTAGTAAATATGCTATCAGTTATTATAATCATCTGCGTGTCATGTAAGTTTCTATTTCAATTAGGTAGTACGAGTATGATTTCTAAGTCTAAGCTTGTTTACACAATTAATGTTCAGGATCAACCTCTCATCGCCACCGAGGACAGATTCTATTAACGTCGAAGCAATCTATATTTAGAACAAAACCAAACTTCACGAAAACAAAACAACACTCGAACATTGTTTGTAAATCACAAAGCCTTCTGTAAATTGTGTACATATACCTACTGATGTCAAATCATAAATCCTTTCGGCCAACTATTTTATTGAACCCTTTCCTCATTCGTCATAAAAAGCCGTTTACGCGTTGTCATGACAACAATGACGTCATGTTCATAATTCGGCAATGTTCGGAGTGATGGGTGGACAGTAAGACGACATCTGACGAGCCGCTGTCTGCCGTCGATTGCCTGCTAAGTGCTTCACTTAGCTCCGGAGATTGCGGGCTTTAGAAATAAAAGTGATTCGTTTTTATTATTATCTTCAAAAATATTTTTGTTGAACATCGCTATTTATAGGCATGTTACGAAGCTTCGACTCCGACCCCGATAAGTCGGAACTTCCGATTGATATTACACCTCCGGTTCCGACTTCAGCTCCAATACCTTTAAATCGGAGGTCGATGCATAGTTTGATAAGGCGGCCGCACGCGGCGGCAATATTTTTTTTTTAATTGAAATTAAACAGTCTGACTGAAATACTATGATATTTTACTAGGCCTGCCCTTAATACATCTCTCTTCTGCCACCACCTCCGACACTCCGATTCCGGTTCCGACTCCGACAAACCCAATTTAAAAACTCGCCTACTCCTACTTCTGTTTCAATAAAACCTCCTCCGTAACATCCAGCTATTTATACCGTCGGTCGTCAACTCAATTAAGTAATTATTAGTGACAACTGAAACTATTCGTAACAAATTAACTAATGGTCAGTAGTAAAATAAAACCAAAGCCACGAACATCGTAATTATCCACGTGAGCCACGCGCGGGCGCGCGGCCTCGCTCGTCAGCAACTACCAAGACAGACAGAATTATAAAAGCGATTATATATATATATTATTAGAGGGCGGATGCAAATCTGTTAGTAGGGTGGCGTAGTATTCAAATTTTCCGGACCGTTTGCGGTCCCGTCCCGTCCCGTCCGTCCCGCGGATTATAAAGGCCACCTATTATTTTGGGACACATTTGCTAATGAATTTCTATTTATACAGTTTGGAATAAATATTACGGGTATTGAGTTTGTTTGAATGATTCATGACGATTCAATTACCATTCGCAGTAATTGGACTCTCTTTTATACCTAATGTATGAATTATTTAACCACGGAATCATACTTTAATCCTGTGGTTATATAAAAGCGCTTTAAAGCGATACAGTTTTGTTTTTTAATTCGCCAAGAACAAGCGAAAATAATGTGAATATTTAAAATAATGCTTGTTTCGGGATAAAACGATTTGCCATGATATTATCCTATCGACATATTATAAGCTTTAATCAAAAAGCTACAATAAACAAAATCATGTAAACTGGCACACTATGAAAGACATCGACCGTTTAATAAACCCTTCAGCCAGTGATGAGCCTCCCCTTGCGCTCAAGACGGTATAAGGACGTGTATACAAGCAGTTACGGGTTAATAAAGCAGGTTGTCTGAGGCGGCCGTGATTGAGCTGTCAGCGAGCGGCGGGGTGTCCCAGCGACGGCCACCCACTGCCAGACGGTTTGTAATACCACGGAGATTTATTTTTATTATTTTGTGACGCTTTAAAGTGCCCTTTTAACGGATTATTTAAAGCAATATTGGTAATAAATGACGTGTAAATTGTCAACTGTACGATTTCTATTAAGTTGTCTATTTGAGATTGCTGATTATCCGTTTCACTTGATCACTATTTCCTTATAATCTCTTCGAAGGGCCAATTTTGTATAGAAAATCTTTCAAAAATTTTATAATAAGCTCTCGGCTCTAAACTGTAGTTCTCTGAAACTTAGTGCAATATTAATGGACTATTGGTACTATCTTCGAATGTCTTTTAAATAAAATGGTAATTTAGTACCGGCTATGTCTGATAGCAAAGTACTGCACTAAGCAATTAATAAACTTAAAGTAACTGTCCGTTCCTCATCTATCATCGTAACAGTTATTAATAGAAATATAGCGTCAATACTTATTATTCACGAAACTGTCGGACATTCAAGATGACTGGAATTTCATTATCTATGATTAATGGATACCCGAGTCGCCGCGCCGATAAAATCAAAATTTTAGACGGCCAGACCTGACGATAGATTTTCTCGCTATTATAAAGAAAATACTCAATAAAATGGCGTTGAAAACACCGCCTTATCAGTTCCGACAGAAAATCTTTCGGAACTGATAAGGCCTCTTTTACTTATTTAGGGTAACTTTAAAACAATTCAGAGTTGCTGTAGTTCAGATCATAGAAACAAGAGAGATGTTCCAAGGCGCTATTAAGCTTTAGGTTTTAGTTTGATCACATTGATCGTAATAAAAACGTACCTTCACGCTGACGACGAACCGAACACGATCGATGATATAAATACAGTGTTTTAGTTTATTGCTAGTGTTGAGTGACGATTAACAGTGTTAGATTGAGGTTGTGCGAAATTTTTAATGTGTGGGAAATCCTTATTCACAAAGAGCTCTTGTAATTGTGCCGAAAAATGTTCTTATAGTGGCAACAGTAAGTTCCCGTACTAATTTGCAATGATGGTATATCTCCTTGTTTCTATGATCTGAGGTTCCGATAGATTTTCCTCTTCTACTTAGGTATTTAGGGTAACTTTAAAAAAAATCAGAGCTGCTGAAGAGTGTTTGTGTCGCTGAAGGCAGCCGTCAATAGCAGCCGGCGATCCTATCAGCAAGATGGATGGTGCAGTGACACACAACTATACAGGGTGAATTTTTCAAGTCGGGTTGGATGGCCAAATCCGAAACTATAAGAAATAGCGAAAAACGCTCAAAGGAGTCTCGGGGCCGATTTTGATAAAAACTAAAACTGCATCATTAGATTTTTGAAAAATAAATTTTCATAGCCAGGAATCGAACCAGTTGATTTTGGAAAAAAAAAAACATCCTGTATTGTTACACTATCCGATACTGTTGCTAATAAGGATCTAATTCTGGGAAGTAATGACATACCGCCAACAAAAGAAAAGTGTTGATTTTTAATTAAGGCCACGATATCCGAGTGCGATAGGCATTTAGCGCTCCCTTCCTCCCCGCGCGGCGAATTACGCGGAAGCGCAGTTCAAGTGAACTCGCTGACCCCGCTGAACAAAAATTTTGCGTCACAGTATAAATTCTACCAGCCTCAAAATATTAACATTAATTTGGTTCGTTAAGAAACGAAGCCCTCAAAAATTGGGGTTTCGTTTGTAGCTAGGTTTATGTAAAACGTTGTAAATACATTTATAAAGCACCTTACACAATTTATTTTATTAATAATAATTGTTTTTTTTATTATTTTCGACGAATCTCTCTTCTTTTATTTATGAGTATGGTCTATGGATTATGGCTAGCTATGCGGCTATGGTGGATATTACACTATCTATATCTATCTTACAGTGGCGAAGGGTCCCTACAATACGATTCCTACCGGCTACCCTTTAAATAATAGCATGGGCAGTATTGCCTACTATTGTCAAATATTTTTCATCCCATCTATTCGAAAAGGACGACTTGGTTCGCCTTTAAGTGCGTCCAAAGGTAGTGTTTTCTATAAGAAACTTTTAGCGGGCAGTAATGAGTTTTTAATCCTCTTTAGATGTTTCAAATTCAATAGTGCGGCGCACTTATTAAATCTGACTAATAACCAATGAACTGTAGTGTTTTTGTAAGGGGGAAAGGGGGCTAAGGGGACTAAGAGGACTGGGACTAAAGGGACTGGGACTAAGGGGACTGGGACTAAGGGGACTATGGGGACGATAGAGACTAAGGGGTCTATGGAGACTATAGGACAATGGGGACTAAGGGTACTATGGGGACAAGGGGACTATGGGGATTAAGGGAACTGTGGGGACTAAGGGGACTATGGGGACTGAGGGGACTTTGGGGACTATGGGGACTAAGGGGACTACGGGGACGATGGGGACTATGGGGACGATGAGGACTAAGGGGACTATGGGGACTTTGCTTGAAATCTGTAGATACCTAATAATAATAAGCTGGGTACTCACTTAGCAGTGTAGCATGTAACGTATCAGATACTGTATCAACCTGCAAGTGGGTACGGCTCGTCCACGATCCACCGCGTATCTAGCTACGAGCTGCCGGATCACACTGCGAGCCGCCTTTGTGTTCGCAGCAGGGACTTGAAACGTTATTCAAAATAACGTTACGATTCGTTCCAGTAACGATAATTTGTACCGTTCCACCAGAAACGTAACATAATTAATTCTTTGTATATAACGATACTTACAAACGGAACGAAATCTACAACTATTTAATAACGATATTATTAATATAACGATATAATAACGTTATTAATATAACGATATAATATAATAACGTTTATTCATTTCGATATCATTCATTTCGATACGCAACGTTGCCAGCTAGCCTTGACCTTGAGATCTACGGCGATTCCCCGAACGCAGTATTGGCAACAACGGCAACCTAGCATTTCGCCGTGTTTATTTTTATTTACATCTGATTTCAATCGTATAATTTGAGTTTATTAAATCATGAGCCGTACGTAAGAAGAAAAATTTTGTATTCAGAGATTTTTCATTGAGCGATGACAAACAATCGTCGAAGTGTGAAGTTCCAGGTTGTAATAAAACTCTTCAGGTGCCTAAATACCTACTATCCTATATAATACTACGAATTATTATTGATCAAGTCATCATGTCAGTTGCATATTGAAAAATAGTACCTATGTTATTTTACCACCAACGCGACTGCGAAACCGGAATACCTCTGCAAACTTTCTTCAAATAATATAGGGTAATTGTGCCTGTTCTCGACCAATTAGTGGAGTTGTCAAATCAAAATTCAAAAAATAATATTTCTGCTAACAAGTACAAAAAATAATATTAACTAATGTATTCTTAATATACTCTTTCATTTAAGTTAAAGTCTTAGTTAATTTAGAATGCTGGTTATTTTTAAAATAATTTAATGTCTCAAAATGCCGTTTCTCCCAGTTTTCGACCGGAAAATTCAGTTTTCGACCACCTAGTACCCAGTTTTCCACCACTTACTTAAATTACTGAAAGTAAAGCATTCAGTGGAGAAAAGTAAGCAAACAAAATTGAACGAGTAAATTATCAACCTCTCTTTATAATTCAAATGACAAAATCATCTAAAAATTCATGTATCATATATCAATTCATCTATACTAATATAATAAAGCTGAAGAGTTTGTTTGTTTGAACTCGCTAATCTCTGGAACTACAAGTCGAGTTCGATCTTTTTGTATATCCACTCAAGTGCTTTCAGTTGCGAGGCAACCCAATTTTTTTTCGCAAATCGCGTCAGGTAGCCAGAGCTACCAAGAGGACTATGTTCGATTTTCGGCTCTATTTCGATTATTGTAAGGTTCAGCGGGTCAAAGTTTGTTTTATAATATTAGTTCAATAATGTAGCGACAGAGTGCGTGCCATTTTGAATCTGTATTCAGTCGAATAATTTTATAACAGTGCTGTGAAGTGAGTGGTTAAGTTCGGTCGTTCGACGCCATTGGAGAAATATTTGTAAAGATGCCGTAAGTAGTTTCCCTTTAATATTTTTAGATGTATTATACGTCAAAATAAACGTTGTTTATTGCTCTATTTGGTTTACTATTCACTTGTAATTATTCTTGGTGTAATATATGAAAAATTAATTTCACAAAATGCTCGAAGCTGCATTTATAAGACAGGTGGCAGTTTTGAAGTGGAATAAATGTATGATTTTCATATTTTAGACAGGAAATATGTTATAAATTAATAAATCTAGTTATTTAACTTTAATTTAAAATATAAATATTAACGGAAAATGTGTGCATTTAAACAGGATGGACGATAAGGCACGCGTTGTCGTAAGTAAACGCCCCATGTCGCTGTAGTTACCAAAAGCACTTTGGTGTTTTACGGAATAAGGGCTGAGACAAACTTTTTTGTTGAATTTTTTTTTTACTATTGCTGATTAGTGGTTTGTTTGGGTTCTTTTGTATGGTTTTTTTATTTAGTTGGTTGGTATTGGTATTATGTGGAAACATATGTATAGGGTGACAGGGTTTTTGTATTTTTTTCATCTTACTAAATGTTATATTTTTAATATTTCACATTTTCAGTAATAAACAAAACAAGCGAGGTAGAGGCCAGCCTAGGGGGCGGGGTAAATGTTCCCCTAGAAAATTATATAGTGATACCCCACCACAAAATACACCTGAGGTGGATTTGGCTGTACCAGGACCTTCTTCCCGGTAGATATATTACTTTATCTCTATTATTAAATGCTGAGCGATAGCCGTTTTGCGCGGATGTGAGGCATACTTTCCCTACAGTTATTTTCCCTCCGTATCATTATTTTTATTTTTGTGCGTCATATTGACGGAAATGAATGCTTTATCTTTCTTCTTTTCTTCCTTTCTTAATATTTTACACGAAGGTAATCGAAGGTCTGTTATTTGTAGATCCTACGAAGAAGAGCATGCGTTGGTGAAGCAAGCGGTTGCCAAAACAAAAAAAATATTGGCCAAAATGTCACCATCGGTCAAGCAGGAGTTAGTGGCGCGGAAACGCCAAAAAGAAATGGAGCGCTCACTCATGCCTGATGCGCCTCCTCGTAAGCGGTCACGGTAAGAAAGCCGAAATCTGTTATAACGATATCGAACGGACTACTCATATTTGGTCTTATTTGTTTGGTTTGACATTGGTTATTGTTACAGAAAGCAATCACCGCACCGAGAAACCTGTCGGTTGAGCGTAGGCACGCCAACCACGCCACCAGCTCCTAAACTGCAGGCTTGGGAAATTCGGTATAATATAAAATACCTATACTTTATAGTACCTATAATTTAGAAAATTTACGTGGCTTCTTTTGATCATTATAATGTCTTCCATAGAAAAATTGAAGAAAGACATAGGGTGCTGACTTCAGCATCTCCAGTCCCAACGTCTCCAGTCCCGACATCTCCAATCCCAACATCACCAAAGACCGATTTTTCGACTCCAACAAGGTGACAAGGCAATTTAAAAAAATATATTTCAACACATAATTGTAGCAATTTAACAAAAGTATTAAGTAAAAGATAATTTGTTGTATTCCAGCACGATCAGTTTTGACAGTATTGTCGAAGCTCCTGGATTTTCTCCGCTACAGGTGGACTGGACTTCTGGCAATCTAAGTAAGAATAACTTTGTTTTTCTATGGAGTCAATTCCCTATGATTTTATACATTTAAAACTATGAATAATATTGTATTCATTTTTATAGAAACCGATGTCAAAATGGTTGCTCCAAAAAAAGCGCCTCGACGCATAAATGTCCGTTGTGGAGTTGGTATGTATATCAAACAATCGAAATCACATTTTTGGAGTTAAATTTACAACACATTTTAATTTAAAATATTTTTTCTAGGCTCCACTTCTAACAAAGATGCCTCGTGCACCAGCACATCCTCCGAAACGTCAAAGCCAAAAGGCTTTTGCGCATCTGGTAAGTAATCATTATCAGCATTAAATAATTACATCGTTATTATTGTTTCGTCAGCAAAAATAACTTTTCTTTTTTCTAGATCCGGATACAAAAAAGTCTGATGCCATTTTGGACCAATGGCTGCAGGAGGAGGACAATGACAGCTCGCACGAGGCAAGCGATTTGGAGTTGACAGAAGCTCAGACAGATTTGGAGTCTGCCCACATACCGGACGATCTTAACGCCGAGGCTGTGGAGTGGTTGGCGCAAGAGGATACCGAGGCAGACCTCTTGATGCGCCAAATGGCATCGGCAGACAACCTCTCCTTTGACTGGAGCTGCGACCACAACACATTTGTTGGCCAGCGGGAGGTTTTCACAGGTACCCCTGGTCCAACTTTTGCTGTGGACCACACTACCCGGCCGTCAGACGTTTTTTTAAAATTTTTTGACGACCAATTTTTTGATCTCCTCGTGAGCCAAACAAACAGGCACTCGTCGTACGTCATTGACAAATACCTCACCACGGAAAAATCTCGGCTTAACTTTTGGGTGAACACGGATCGGAGTGAGATGGCTGTTTTCTTTGCCGTTATGATTTTTCAAGGGTTAGCGCCGCTATCCGTTGAAAAGGATTACTGGCGAGAAAATGGCTATCTCACCTTGAAGTATTTTAGGCAACTTATGACATATAATAGGTACGTGCTCATAAAGCGCATGTTACATTTTGCGGAAAACGTGACGGGACGGGACATGACTCCAGATGAATCCAGACTTAGTAAAATTCGGCCGGTACTCGACCATCTTAATAGCAAGTATAGTTTCTTATACTATCCAGGACGTGACCTCGCCATAGACGAATCACTCCTCAAGTGGCACGGTCGGCTGTCCTTCGCACAGAAAATAGCCACCAAAGCCGCCAAGGTAGGCGTTAAAAGCTATGAGCTGTGCGAAGCGTCGACCGGGTACTTGTGGAAGTTTTTCTTCTACACTGGCAAAGGACAGACAGACGACAGACAGACAGACGACAGACAGACAGACGACAGACAGATAGACGACAGCCAGACAGACGAAGTCCCTAGTACTTCAAGGCCACCTCCACCGTCTAATGTGACAGCTCGTATTGTGTACGATCTCGTGAACCCACTCCTTAATCGAGGCCACACTTTAGTTATGGATAATTTTTATAACTCGCCTCTTTTGGCAAGATACTTGAAGTCCCATGGCACCGATTGCTATGGGACTCTCAGAGTTAATAGGGAGTTTGTCCCTGAGTCCATCAAAAGTGTAGGTAAGAACGAGTTGCGGGTTGGTGAAATCGTACACAGTTATTGCCGGGATTTATCCGTGATGTTGTGGCGTGATACCAGCGTTGTCGCCATGCTTTCGACATTTCACAAAGGCGAAGTAGCGGGCAAAGAAAAGTACGGGCGGTACAAATATAAACCACAAGTAGTACTAGATTACAACCTTTCTATGGGGGGTGTGGATAAAAAAGACCAACTTCTCTCTGCACACCCCATAGAAAGGTCTAGAAATCAGGTGTGGTACAAAAAAGTGTTTAGGCGCCTTTTAAATGTTACCATTCTAAACTCTTATATAATTTATAAGTCTTTTCACAAGACCGCTACACAACGTGCATTTAGACAACGTCTAGCCGAAGAATTGGTTCAACGATTTGGAAGGCCTGCATCTTTTCCGACTCAGGTCGTCACGAAATATCTGTCACTTGGACCGGGAAAGATACGGCGTCCTATTTTGTCAGGGAACCATTTCGTCGGCACTGGCGCCACTAAAAGCGCACGTTGTGTTTGGTGCAAAAAGAGTCGCTCGAAATATATTTGCAAGCAGTGTAATGTAACGCTCTGCTTAGAAATATGTTTCGAGGAATTCCACACTGTTCGAAGGGATTCAGAGTAGGTATTCAGACACATCGACCATCCCATGATGTGATTGTTTGAAGGTCAAAATTACATAAAGTGGGCAACCGCTTTATTTAATTTTGACCTTCAAAAAGTGCTGATTGTCAACCTAGTTTGAATAAATGATTTTTAATATTGACTTCGCCCGCGTGAAGGTCGGAACCTAACGCAGCTTATGATGTACCCGAGTATCTGTTTGATTTGCTTTTTTATATAGGGTGACTGGTAATTGATGAGCGATACTTGACCACGTGACTTTACTCATCATTATGAACAACTTATGGGACCAAACCTGAAATTTTACATTGTCTTCACTTAGTTTTTGTTGACCTTGACCTCTATCCAGGTGGTCACTGTACTCATCATTATAAACAATTCAAACATCTGTATTCACATAAATTGACAAAATATACGAAACAGCTGATTTTTTTTCGTGTTTTAGGGTTAAATGAAACCACTATTTTATATTAACTTAATTTAAGTACTTTTGAAAATTGTTGTAATATGTACCTACTTATAATTTTTTTGATTTGTTATAAATAATTTTATAATAATACATTTAATGTTATGTTTTAAAATTGGAATCAACATATCTGGTTAAATGAAACCACGATTTTGTAACATCTTAATTTAAGTACTTCCGAAAATTGTTATAATATGTACCTACTTATATTTTTTTTTATTATAAATAATTTTATAATTATACATTTTATGTTATGTTTTAAAATAAGAATAAACATACGTATCATAATAAGTTAATAATAAAAAATGGTCATTTTAATTATTTTAAAAATAATACAATTTATTTTTTCTAAACACAACATAATTTTATTTCAAACCACCCCTATGAATCCAAAAATCCCACTATCTAATTTAACAAACACGGAAATCGTGTTACGTAGGTATCACTTAGAACCAAGTGTGTCGCGGCCCTTAGACGGTAGCCATATTGCTTTCCGCGCTATGGAGTCGCGATCGTGACGCAAGATTTAGCTCATCTAAACCTTAACATTTTAAGATAATTTAATTCTACACTGTCATGATTTAGCATGTACTTGTTACTACACAGCATTTGCTCTTTCTATCAATTATAATTTTTTTCAAAAAGAATAATACGTTTTCCGGTAATCTGTAAACAAAAATGACCCTGTTAAGTTTTAAAAATGGAGCGTCTTTCTTGTTTTTGTGTATTAGAACAATATTTTCTTAGAAAGTGATATATTTTTTAAACTAAATCCATAGTTAAGACATGTGTCTTTAGTTATCAACATATATTTTTATCATACGGGTTCAATATTCTCTATAAAATAGGCATGAACATACTGTATCATTTTGCAGCGGAATGCGGTGTAAGAGAATTTATTGCGCTCATTCAACAGCTATTTTAGGCTATTGTTTTAAGAAAATATGTTCACATTAAATATAGTACGGCAAGATTAACTAATATAGTTTTTTATTCTAACAAAAAATCATAACGTTGTCGCTTTAGATTTCGTACAAAAAAATATTTTATCCCACGAAACGTCTTAACGCACTTATGTTCCAACTTCTTGCATTTTTTATTTTTTTATCATTGGGCTAAATTGCCAGAAACTCCTTTAAACAAGTGGTTTGTTTCATAAGCTATACAAAACAGTCGTTTGTTTCTCAAATAACCTCTTCAAACGGCCATAAATAAAGTTTTATTACGGTCAGGCGCACCGAGCGGTCGTCCGCGTCAGTCGTGAAGCACGTTGCCCGCGCTTTTTTGTGACGTAGGCACTTGAGTGGAT